>BQKZ01000858.1:0-15768 GCA_036244855.1 Temnopleurus reevesii
CCCCTCCCCTGAAAAAATCTTAATCATCAAGAATTCACTCAGCTTTTTGAAGGGTCGCTTCTACAGAAGTAATGTTGGAGAATTTTGTAACATGAGTTCTCCCAAAGAGTTAGGTAAATGAAAGAAAGATATCTGATATCTATTCAAAGACAGGAGATTCAACATTTCTTTTCTGTTTCATAACAATGATATACATGTACATTTTCATTATGTATCAAAATAGGATGAAAAGGTGGAATTTGAGGGTAATAGATGCGATTGTTTATAACCAAATTCATCCACATTGTGCTGCACTCTACCCAGGTTTTATTGGGGACCGGTTGGAAGTTACCATCGAAGGCCGTAATTGCAGCACCCTACTGGAATACACCTCAGGGAATGGAACATGTGCAAACATTATATGCTTGCATGTCAGAATCCAATAAAACTGGAGTAATACTAGCTCAATGTCAATTCTAGAGCCAGCTGGGAGAACAGTTTGTAAAGTTGAAGTGACTGTACCTGTTAATTAAGATGCATCATTTGTGACTGAATATTTTGTGAAACTTTTTTGTTTAAAATTTCTATCTGCAGAAGACAGCTAAGGAAGAATCATCTGCTGTAGAGGTATCCCCAGTCACTTTGATGCAGGACATTGGTGTCCTTCAGCAACAGCTCTATGGACTTCATTTGGAGAAAATCCTGGGGAATGAGTCTGTGCTAGAAGCAGCTGATCCTCAAGGCTCTCTTCCAAAGTAAGGACAATTTACAAAGTGATTTTGTTTTCCACAAATTTCACTTTAATGTCCTTGCCTAAATTTCTACCTGTCTGTTTGTATTTTTTTTGCTGATAATTTCTTGACTGTGCATTGGTCAACCACCATTGAGCATGTTGGTTGTCCTGCTGGAATGCACCCAAATGGAGGGAAAATGCCCATCCTATCGGTCATTTCATGAGGTAGCACACATGCGGAGCATTGTGGCATGGACACAGACTAAACCCAATATAGCAAGCAATTCGTGCAATGACATGCTGTCAAAATGCTGGTTGATTTTGGACCCTTCTTTCAATGTTGTTGGTCTTCTAACTGTTAAATGACTGTTTTATGCAGAATTCCCTGAGTGTCGGTTAGTGAAATCTTTGATCTTATGAAACAACATTTTCCCCCCAAGAGGTTTCAGTGATGTGCTTTTATTCAAACAACTTATTTCAGCTGTTAATTCAAGTTGTATATTTCAAGTTTTTAGAAATAGAAAACCCAACTTCAGGACCCAACCCAAGGCACATAGGAATTCTACCTATTGCAGTATTGATGCTTTTCAGACATGTTGCCATTTTCACCCTTTTTCCTGATTTTTTTTTTTACACAATTATGTTATAATTACTGTTTAATTATTTGACACCATCAATCATTATCACTTCTTATTTGATTTACAGGAAGCTGTTCAACCAGCTAGATGCCTTCAAGAAGGAAGCGAGTCAACCCTCTACTCCACCCAAGAAGGGCGCGCAGGAAACTAAAGATGGTCATGTAACCTATGAACTCTTCTATAGACCAGAACAAAACAAGTTCACTCAAGTGTCAAAGGTTGGTTGATAGATAAATGGATGGATGGATGAATAGACAGACAGAGAGATAGACACACATATATATAGAGAGATAGATAGATGGGTGGATGGATGGATGGATAGGTGGATGGATCGATCGATAAAAAGACCAAAAATATAATAATAGATAGATTTATAGATAGACGGGCAGATATATGTAGAGATAGATAGGTATATAGATAGAGAAGATAGAAAGATGGCCATGTTACCTATGAACTCTTCTACAGACCAGAACAAAACAAGTTAACTCAAGTATGGATTAATAGTTAGGTAGATAGATGAATGGCTAGATAGATAGATAGATAGCAGATGATGCGATAGATGGTCATTTTACCTATGACCTCTACTGCAGACCAGAACAAAACAAGGTTAATCAAGTATAAAAAATATATTGGTAGATAAATAGAGTGACAGTCAGGTAAATAGATAGATAAAATAAATTAATAGAGGGATAGGTAGATGGAAGAATAGATATAAAATAGATAGATTGGGAAGATATGTAGATGGATAGATAGATAGAAAGATAGAAAATGTATACATTTAGATGGAGGGATGAATAGATGGATAGATAAATTTATAGACATACAGAAAACTTAAAGGCTTTCCATCACTCGGGAGGTAGAACACTGAGCCAACATTGTGAAATTTACAGGTTTAAATCCAATGAATTGCCTTTGTTGAGATTAATTTAGCCGATTGACGGAAGGTACAATTTCAATGGTCGTTGATATCGGCATCAAAATCGGATGGATTGTGATATTTACAATTCCAAAAAAAGAATTAAATATGTTATTATGATCAAAATTCCTCTTTGCCAAATGGAATTATTTTTTTTTTCTCTTTATTTTCATAGGGGGCTGAGTTAGAGCAGAGGTTGAACAGACTAGAGGCCATGCTTGGTCAGGACCCACAAAAACTGGTAAGCTGAAATGTTGTTCAAGTGTTCATTTATACTCCCATAGTCGAGATGTGGTAGTTATAAAAAGAAGATAGAAATGATTTGTCTTCGCGCAAGATTTCGTTTTTGAACAGATCTTCTCGACCCGTTTACATACCCCAACTGACGCCGCATCACTGCACAGCATTTTCGGGATGTCTCCTCCGTGAAGGGCCAATTATTGAACTACCATAGTTTGCCATTAACAACTCAGATACTGTGTAAAACATTTACCATGATACCATACTGGATGCGGTGCGAACAAGCCATTATTCCCCATAATTTAAATAACATACAAATTCTTGTAAAATATGATCATTTTTTTAACCATGTTGCTTTATTCCAGTATAATATAGAATTTTCATGAAATTCCCCTATCTGCTTTTGACATTTTAATCAACTGATTGATGGAATGTCTTTTATTTGCTTGCAGGCCTCATTAACAGCAGATTCCAGCTCAAAGAGTCTAATGGTAAGTCCATGAATTATGTTGTAAAAAGTGGCATTTATTTTCATGTCAGAAAAAACTTGGAGTGTGATTTTGATTACAAATACATGTATATGAGTACATTTAATTTGTGAAAGATGATTTCAAATGTTATGCATCCATATTTGTGTATGCTGTTTTTTAATGTGTGCTTGTACCACCTGATAGGAGCGAACTGGAAAAAAGATATGTATACTTACATAGAGTAATGAATAGTTTATGCAGTATTTGTAAATTCACAATGTACAGTCTAATCTGCCTAAGTCGATCAGGTGTAAGTCAAATAGTTACCTTAGTTGATGTGACTTGTAATGATAATACTGATAAGATCTGTGTTATTCTGCTTTTCAAATTTTAATTTTTTGTAAGTCAAGCAGAATTTTGTATTCCCAAGAGGTTCGACTGAGGCACAGTACCTTATATATTTTGACAATTTTTTGGTACAAAAAAAGTTGAAAATTGATGAATGCTCTCCTCTGTATGCCCATTTACAGGAATCAGTAAGTCAGCTCCAAGCTAGATTGGCTATATTAGACGTCGGTCAAGTAGACCACATCGAGGCTAGGATCCAGGGTCTGCTTCAGCGACTAGACCAGGTCTCAGAGAAGAAGACTGCAGTTGAAGATGCAGCGAAAGACAGCAAGGTACGTTGGACATTTTGTCTTCAAAATATATCATAGTCAGTCTTTGCTCGAGAGTCTTTGATGTTGATCGACTAGACCATATCAGAGCTAAGAGCCAGGGTCTGCTTCGACGACTAGACCAGGTCTCAGAAAAGAAGACTGTGGTTGAGGATGCAGCCAAAAATAGCAAGGTATGTTGGACATTTATCATCAAAATAAAAGTAGATTCAGTCCTTAGATTCAGTCCTTGATCCAGGGTCTATATCTTGGATGTTGGTCAACGAGACTAACTCGAGGCTAGGACCCGGGGACTTCTTCAGCAACTAAACCAAGTCTCAAAGACGACTGCAGTTGAAGATGCAGCCAAAGACAGCAAGGTATGTTGGACATTTTATCATTTATTTTAGACTACGATCCTGGGTCTCGTCCAATGTCTAGACCTGGGCAGTGCTTCACCAAGTTACAAAAGACTTTTAACTACGACTTTATGCACAATAAGTTTTGTATTACACTCATTAGCATACTCCAAAATAGAGAATGATTTAACTTGGCCTTAAACATTGAAGTTGTAGAACTCAATATCTAATACTTCTTTTTGATTCTCACAGACATGTATTTGCCAATTTGCATACTTGTTCTCAATTGGTTTCCATTTGTGTTTTCTTGTTGGCAGATATCTGAACTATATGAAATGGTGCAGAAATGGGACAGCATAGCCGACACACTTCCTAAAGTTGTAGATAGACTTCAATCGCTCAAAGAACTTCATGAACAAGGTTTGTAATTTCTGTATTTTTATTTTTATATGTCAAAAAATTTGTCATATTGGTCAAAATTGAAGGGGCATTCACTGTATACATGGATTGTTGGGGGCAATTGCTCTCCATACTGATTTTTTTCCACCCGTGACAAATTTGATTTGGTATGCTCCAGTGTGGGGTTCCATATTGTGGTGTTAACCCCCATCAAATCATATCAAATCATGTTCTTGATCATGATGCATAAGTTGGCTCATTCTTGGTACAAAACTGTAAACAAATAAATGATGACAATTATAGTGGTTGCACATGTCAAACCTTCTACAGTGTAAACAAAATATACTAAGGTCTATGTGACCACCAAAATGATGGGTAACATTAGGTATATTTCAATTAAATGATTTTTTGTGAGTGTTGGGTAAATAATAATTGAAATAATTCTTGCCTTATCCCAAAGTGAATTAACCATGATTTGACAGTGATTTACAGAGATGCTATGAAATGCTGTGCTTTTTTTCACAGTATGTCGGTAAATCACTGTCAGTCATGGTTAATCCATGTTGGGTTAAGGCAAGAATTTTTTTCAAGTTGGAATTAATTGTTACAATTAAAAGCTTTATGAAAATTATGTTTACTTTTCCATGTTAGAAGTAAATGTGACTTTTTTGTGAGTGATTTTGATGCATTTATCGAGTGTAAATCTGATGCTAAACCCAGAGTGCTTTGTTTATCTTTTCAGCATTACAATTCAGTCAAGCACTCAGTCAGTTAGATACAGCTCAGCAGCAACTCACATCTAGTATGGGAAGCCAAGATACTCTACTCAAACAAGTAAGTGAATAAAAACAGATTATCGGGAATACAAGAAAGAGCTTTATTTGATAAATTTCATCCGAGAGAGAGTTCTTATTCAAACAATCAATGGAAAATTACCTTTGTGAAAAGATTTTCTGTCAGTTTCTTTTTGACAGATTCATTCAAACCTGACATTTCTCTAGATCAAAATATGAATGAGGCATTTTACCATTTCTTCTCATTCTAGCTCTTAAGCACTGCTTAGTATTAAATTATATTTGGCTTGAGGTCATCCTGTTGTACCCATGAAAATATGTATTTTAGTATTACTCCTTCAGCCCCGGTCACATAGGACCCCGGAAACAACACGATTCACCCCGACTCATTGTTTTGAGGCAGTTAACTGAATTAACAAAGAGTCGGGGTGAATCGTGTTGCTTCCGGGGTCCTATGTGACCGGGGCTTTACATTTTCTTCATTTGCAAATTTGGTCAGCTGGTGGATTTGGCCTAAATGGACGCATGAGGCACACATGATATATATAACCATATTTACCCCGCCAGGGCAAAATAAACACATCAGCTAAGTTCTTGCATCTTCAACAAGGAATGATCCTGCCCTAATAAAGCTTTGACACAAGGCGAGTTGGTAGCTGATTGACACTCAATGAAAAGTTTGGTGACTCGGCCAGAACAGTGGCCTATAACATAAAAGATGCAATTAAACTTATGATAGATATTAATTGTAAGTCTATGGCAAATTGGGTTTAATTTATGTCACAGGCCCCAGGCCTCTCGATAGATCCATCTAAATTGTATCATAATTCTTTTATTTCTCTCCTTTTCAGCTGAAGGAATCGTTTGCTGCCAACCTAGCTGCCATCCAGGCCAACTGTGAGTCGTTAGAAAGCAGGATGAAAGCCGTCAAGAAGTAGACACTCGGTCAACCATGCAGTTCTCTGTAGAACATTACATCTGCTGTAGAACTGGATGCTTATCCATGAAGATTGTCATGGCGACAAGTTAGTCAGAGCTGACTAATCCAATTGAATCATTGGTTTTCAATGGATTAAAAGCACTGTCTTTGACTTATGCTGTTTTATTTGTCAGAAAACGTCGGTGTGACAATTTTCATGAAACGTATCCTGTCTATAAAAGGCTGTCAAAGAGCAACTTAATGTCTTTACCCCTGATGGCCACTTCTATGTGTCCCTTCGATGGTGACTATAGATTGGTTTAACTATACAAGCTACATGCTTTTCCAAACAATGCATTCCCAGGTCTTATGATATGACTGACCGTGATTCAATGATGGCATATTTTCGGTTTGGTGGCTGGAGGTTCGTGGACGGTGAAAAAAAGTGTGCAGCAGATGTGTGTAACGAATGATGCAATGCATTGTGCAAATCAGTTGCACACATCAGTTGCACGCTCGCTCTCAACCTTCCACAAAGTGTCGTCCTACAAAATTAAAAAAACAAGCTAGTTTCTGTACATCAACTCTCTTTTCACAGGATAGGCTTCCGGAAACAGCTTTTTAAATGAAAAAAATAAATATCCACCTGTGATAAATGCATTTCTGTTGCAAGTTAGTAGTCCTCACCAGTTAATTGTTCTGACCTTTAAAGTTATTGCACCGAATGTAGGGAATATATTGTATGTATTTCCCTCAAAAAGGCCTTCAATTTATAAGAAAATATTGCCCCAAAGCATTGCTTTTAGATATTTGTATTTCATAGATGTCCAGACAATTGAGAAATACAGTCAAACCTCATTATAAAGAGCACTGATATAACAAGCTCTCGTTATAAAAAGGTAATTTTCCTGGTCCCATCTCTTTGTATTTTATTGTATTTTGACCCTGATATAACAAGGTTTCAATCTAAAGAGGTAATTGCGAAAATTGCTGTAACTGCTTGCCATTTTTTTTTATGCAGCTTTTCTTGAATGACTTGTGTGAAGACAATTTTCATTGTTTTTTAATAATGAACTTAGTCCCATTCAGGGTAATTCTTTAGAATTTAAGGAGTATTCTTGAGTGGAAATTTCAATTTTAGGGAAGTTTCATTCTGTTACTCTCATTAAAAAAAAAATTGATTTTCAACATTGGGATATAATGAAATTGAATTTGTTTCAACAAGGTTGTTATATTATTGCTTGAAAGTGTTTTTTTGGGTGTCAAGCAATAACTTGATGAATAATAAATGATCAATTAATTCTCTTCTCAGAGAAAACAAATTTTCAAATAAAACAAGATCCCAGCAATGAAATTGTAATTTAGTTGGTCCCTGGTCTTAATACTCTATTTTCAAACCCAGGTAAAATTAAAGTCACTGCAATGACAAGTAAAATTTGATAATTACTACAAGGCTCTCATTGCACTAGATTCCTATTGCATCTTGTTCAAAAGATTATGATAGTAATTATCTTACAGTAAACTCTGTATACATGTATAAACAAATGTAAGTAGGTAGGTCTAAGTATTTATAATTTTATTTCTTGTATAAATAAGAATTATGTCAGTTGTATCTGAAATGGCAGATCTACTTTATTTTCCATTGTTGAAAAGACATGAATTATATTGCATTTCTGTTCAATAATACTGTATTGAACTCTCCCATTCCAATGGTTTGGGCCCATGGGATGTTGCTAGAAAGTTGCAGTCGATCAGCATGTGCAAATCAAAATAATTGTTCCACGTACGTCTTGTTGGATTTACAGACCATAAGCTAATGAAAATGCGCTTTTCAATTTGTTACTTATTTGCAGATGGAAAAATTCCAACTTTTTAGCAACACCCCCTTCGCAGAGTCAAAGACCTTGCTTGAATGAAGGTGTGCATTTCAATTCAATAATCAAAAATTGAAAATGCAACTTTCTAGCATCACCCCTTCACAGTTCTATTGCGAATAGTTTTTCCCTTATGCTTGCCATTTGGTGAGGGAAGGATTATGCAGGAGCATTTAATCCAATCACCTCATCTTCTTCAAATTGGCAACATTTCACTGTTTTATTTGTTACCCATTGTTACCAGGTGGAGGAAGTATGTTTGGAAATAGATTTGTGCTGTCACTTCAAGGAATTGGGTAAAAAAAAAATTTCCTGTGGAAAAATTCAATATCACAATGGATATGATTTGTTCAATTTTGTTATTCCCTTTGCTTGTGCTTGTTTCTTATTTTAGATCTCTGAATATTATTTTGGTTTTATGAACCAAGTTGCATCCTAAAAGTATGACATACAAACAACAAGATTGTTATATTCAGTACCAACCAATAGCTCTATTTGGTCAAAGTTTTATATACATGTACCTGTAATTTTTTTTTCTTGTTTGTGCAATTCGCTCCCTTTTTACTTATGCTGAATAAATTCAAATGGGTTGTGTAAAAAACTTTTGTTCTTATCTCTTAGGATGAGTCATTTGTAAAACAGTTTCAAAAGATATTTTTTCCTCTCCCATTCACTAATGTAGATGGAAATATAAATGCTAAATGTTCCACAAATATTTGCTTTAACTGTGAAGAAATCATGTTTATCAAATGTCAATGAATTAAATGAATAATTAAAATATGTTTATGGAAACTGAAGTTGGTTTGACTTTGTTTATATTTATTTGATTTCTCATTTCATTGTCATTGTCCATATAACCGATTTCTCACTGTGACTGTGAGTAAAAGGGAGGCAAGAATAGGCCGGGTTACTAATAGATTCAAATTCATGTTCAGGTCACTCTGCCTAAGTTGAATCTGTTGGGATCACACAAATCTGTTTGACTTGTGACAATTTTGACTTAGAAGAGGCCCATAACACTGCTTTTGCATGATTTGTTCCAGAAAATCACATTGACTTATACAAGTTTGACTTAGGCAGAGTTGACTGTATGTTTCTCGCTAGCAAAGTTAACGTTGTTACATGATATTCCTGAAACTTATGGGCAACGATTGAGCTACAATACATGGAAATCCACTTTGCAGATATTTATTATTACTTNATAACCTCTGTGCCAGAGAGGATGCTTAAAATTTGCAATAGTAAACCCCCTATTGGATAAAGTAAAAAACTTCCAATCTTTCACAATAAATTCAACACACAGAGGAAAGTTGCCAACCTGTTTATTCATTGAAATAGTGAACTCGTTTGACATTCTCTGTTCTGCAGAATTAGAAGGAATTTTTGTGTGTATTTCTAGCTATCTTGAATGCTTTAATGAAAGTTGGTAAATTTGTCCAAATCATATGTCCCTTCTACTGTTTAGAACCATTTTGGGACAAGGATCATCGAATACTGTATAAGCTGAAATTTTTGCGGTGGTTTTATTTTCGCGTTAATGGCCTCGCGAAAATTTCCACTCTATATGATGCTCATTCATATGTGTACAAACACTTTGAAAAACGTGAAAATAACAATTCGCCAATGTGTCAAACTCGTCAGAAATCGCGAAAATATGTGTACGCCAAAATATTGGCTTATACAGTAGTAGTAGGGTTAACCAATAGATGCAAATTTAATGCACACACAGGATGTTCTCGACAGCCCAAATTATTTTGTGTACATTTAGCTGTTGTAAACATTGGACTGAAATCTTTACTCTCTCCAAATCATTTGTCCCCTCTCCCACCAGTATCTGGATTTTGTCCTGGGATAGATCTTTCAATACATCGTAAAATACATCTCCATCAATCAGTATTATCATCATAAATTAACATCAATGTATCTCGAACATCATTCTCATCAATAATCGATCATCACCACCAACATCATCATCATCAATGTCATCAATACCACCACCATCATCATCGGCATCATCATAATCATCAATATCATCGTCACCATCACCATCCATCATCATCCTCATCGCTATCATTATCTATCATGATATCACCATCATCATCAATATCCATCTATCATCATCATCATCACCACCACCAACATCATCATCAATATCGTCAATACCACCATCGTCATCATCATCATAATCATCAATATCGTCACCATCATCATTATCATCATCGCCATAATTATCCATCATCATCATCATCAATATCCATCTATCATCATCATCATCATCATCATCACCATTATTTCAAAGGCCAATTAAAGCATGACAGAGAGTGGACAAAATAAACAACTCCCCATCCAACAGTAAGCATAGCACAAGCCTGGTTCACAAAGGTCTTTGTGCAGGTACACAAGACTCTTTCCTGCACTCAATTATTGCCCGTGTTTCTGAGTCGGCGCATGAGAAGGGATCACCAGTCATAAGCAGAATGTGAATATCTCCACAAAAAGCTTATGAAACAGGCACATGGGTTGTGTTCTCTGAATCAATCCATAGGTACGCATGACTAGTATCTCTTTCCTGCACTCAATAATCCCTGGCACTGAATTGCACGCAAGAAAGGACCAATAGTTCGTAAAGTCGTGCGTAGATCTACAAATATCTTTATGAGACACAACCCAAGTGCTGTAAAGATCATCCCTTCCTTCATTAGAGTCCACAGAGCCATTGAGAAAGGGTGAATGGGAGTTATTAATTTTGTCCTCTTTCCCGGCCAGCCACGTTCAAAGTGAAACCCATCGAAGTGGTCCAGTCGCTGGCAAGAGAGGGCGGTCAGATAAACTTACATTGCACTGCCAAGCTTGCCATGTTCAAATGCATGAAGGTCCTCATTGCAACAAATCTGTTCATCTGTAGAACAAACCTTGCTCAAGTTGACCTTGCATAATTAAAATGAGAGGTACATCAAGAACCAGATTGTTTCATAAAGCTGTGCATAGATCTATGCAGGACTCTACAAACAACTGGTGGCCCTTCCTCACACTCAATGATAACCCATGGCGCTGAATCGCACCAAACAAAGGGTTACCAGTCGTTAGCATAGATTCATGCACAGCTTTACGAAACCCAACCCAGGAGGGCATTTCCTAAGGATTGTTGCAGCGACAAACAAGTCGATTAATCCAATGTAACTCTCCATGATTCCCATTGGTTGAAGATCTCAGAATGATTGTTGGACATTGCAACAAGCTTCAGGAAACTCCTTCCTGTTCTATTTACCCATCATTTTTTTCTATGATCAATTTTTGGGTTTTCTTGCAGTCCAGGGCTACAGATTCGACTTGGGCAAGATGAACATTTACGAAATGCATTTGGGTGCAGATTCGCAGCATCAGAGAGCTAGCAGCTGTTTGCAATTTCTCCCTCTGTATATGGAAGGTGATCTACTTTGATCATCAGGAATTTCCTTTGCTAATATTTCAAACGCAAATAGCGGCAAGCAACTACGCGTTCACAAGCACCCTTATATGGCAGCGACGGGACCACTGTAACACCATCTAAAGGCTTCTTCACACCAAACACGGCGCAGAATTTACACAGTATCATTGGCCAGTTCGCTACTCCGCGCAAAGAATGCTGAACAATTGGCCAACCATAGAGTAGACATCATGTTAATGGCGTGCTACGATGCTGTGCTGTGTTTGGTGTGACAGTGCCTCAACACTGATCCAAAAATCTAAAACATCTCTCTCAAAATGGACACACAATAATCCTTCCAAATGTTCGCACAATAAATATCCTTGACACAATCATCTTGGGTTGGCAGTATCATTGCCAGATTTCATTTTTTATTGCAGGCCTAGTCGCAGAGTGTGTGTGTAAACGTGTGAGCAGTCCATATAATTTGTACAGGATGATGGGGAATGATGGGAGTCCATTGATCCTCTAGAATCGCAGCTTCTGGAAGAACCACTTGTTCTTGCCGGTCTTGTACCTGTATGAAAAAGAAACGGAGAAAGACGAAAGACACTTATTTAAGACATCACTGAAATCCTACTTATCATGGAAAACCAATGTCAAACGTGTAGGAATAACCGTAACATTTCGTAAATAAATTCAGGGATTAAAATTATTTAAAGCTTCCCTGTAAACTGTGATTTTCAAACATACTTTTAAAATACTTTTACACTTACAGGCTCTTTTTACTTTTTTTCCTCCTGAAGAACAGCACCCCCCCCCCCCAATACATTTTGCGGCACTTGTGGGGGTATCTATAAAGTTTAGGGTGCTTATCGCCCTTTGCCCAAATGTGTTTTTTTTTACATGCTGGTTGACAGAAATTGGTTTGCCCAAGAAAAAAAACAAAAACACGGTCTTACCTCTCAACAAACTTTCCCTTGATTTCCCTCTTAGCCTTGCGCTTGAGGGTGGGGTCCTTGAAAGATTCCTTGTTGACGACTTGCTTGTCGATGTTCACATCAACGGAATACCTGCAATCAAAATAAATGAAGTGAAAGTTTCAAATCGAATAGTTCCTTTATAAAAAAATTGAAGGGTTTTTGTGTAAGGTTTAGTACTTGTAAGGAAGACAATGATTCGAATAATTCTTGCCCTATTCCAAAATGAATGCACAATGATTGACCGCTCGTTTCCGAGATGCTGTGAAAAAAATTCACAGGCATACTCACGAGTTTGATTCCTATCCGAGTACGCCTGTGAATTTTTTCATAGCACCTTGGCAACGCGCTGTCAGTTAAAGTTCACGCATGTTTCAATTAGGAAAAGTTCCTAGTTGATCACTTGCTTGTTGGTAAGAATTATGTTCACCTTATTTTTCAAAACCCACAAGGAGAATAGGGTGACACACATGTTTCTGCTGTGTGACAGAGTACTTGGGTGCTGTTGGAGAAAGAATTCAGGGAAGATTCCAGGCCACTATATCAATATTATCGTACCACAGTCTCAACTACTAGATCACCAGAAAAACCATTGACTGGGTTTTAATTTGGGAGATGGTCCATTCAATTTGTCCCCAGAAGTTCACCAGTTGGGAATACAGTAAATGACAAAGACACAAAAAATATTGATACAGGGTCTATCTATCCTGTCTATATGAAATATTATGTTGCATGCATAAGATTAAAATAAAAAAATCTTGACAATTGTTGATGGCTTTTCTTCAACAACGTTTCTGTGCAGGTCAATGTAAACATTAACTAAAATACAAAATTTGGAAATTGTTTTCCTCATTGTTCTTAAAAGAAGAGTCTACCCAAAAATACTTCTTTAACTGAAGCAGAAAAAATTGGTGAGTAAAAAGAAAAAAAAAGAAAATCGGACAAGTAATAAAAAAGTTGTGAACTTTTAAAGATTTGAAAAAATGGGCAAATCAGTGGAAATTTCCAAAGACGTTGCCTATTTGATGATGTCATGGGTGCACAATTAACCAGAGATTTTATTATAAACGTGGTGGAAAATTCATCATTTTTACAGAGAGTTGAAAAGTTTGTATGAATGTAAACATGCAATCAGTGGATCTAAATATCTATCAAAGATTTCTTATGGTTAAAGTTTTGAGGAAATAATATTTTTTCAGGAAAAATCTACCATTTAAGGCCTTGATATGAATGTAATGAGAGGTCAGTTGTGCACCTATGACGTCATCAGTTGCAAATTTGTCTAATATACAAACATTCATAACTTCCTCATTACTTGTCCGAATTTTCTCAAACTTTTTTTGTTCTGTTCATGTATTCTTTTCTGCTCCTGGTGAAGAAATGTTATTTTTGGGTAGACTCTCCTTTTTAACAATCGATAACATTAAATACTTTCAGTATTCTTAAATTGCAGGGAATAATTTTCCTGGTATCGCATCGCAATTTACTAGGCATTTCAACATGATTGCTATACATAAGATGTTTTGTGTAGCAACTTTTTCACATAGAACTGAATAGTGAAGTGTTGAAAAAAATTCCTCAATGTCTCATAATGCTAATCAAATGTGAAACGTAAACTATTCCCTGAATTGCATATCCAAAATGTGAAAGTCACAATATCTGTTGTAAAATAAGAAATCTATAACAAAAAATGTGTGATAGCCGACTTCCATGAAATGGCAACTGACCTGGTTGGCATGAGATGGTTGTAGTTGAAGACCTTGACAAAGGTCTTGATCCTGGATCGCCTCTTGATCTTCTTCTTGCTCATGTCCTTGGTGACCTTGCGTGGGTAGCGGTCAATTCCGGCCACAAGGGCGTGACTGTATGGACGGTCAGAGCTCCCATCATCGTGATTCTGAAGGAATAAAATTTTGATTTCTTAATGATACACATTTATACAGTTGACCAGAATTGAACCCAGTAAGATGAAGAATTCCAACAGTAAAAGAAATATTTCCACTGAATCATATAAGGTCCTTGGCGACCTTACGTGGGTAGCAGCCAACAAGGGCCACAAGGACGTGACTATACGGTCGGTACGAGACAAGCTTCTAAAATTCAACAAAATCCAAAGCTGAAGTAATTTCTTAAAAGCATTCATGCAAAAAAATAAAAAGAATTGGTAGTGGTTCATCTATGGGCACGAACGTAAGGATGGCAAGAACTTGCTTTATTGCGATCCGGAACAGGAGAAGAACTATGTTTTGATTTTTTTTATAATCACTCTATCATAAATGCATCATGAAAACACATGTGCTGAGAGTGGTAGAATCGTATCATGGACAGATGGAAAGGTGGGTTGGAAAGGCTAATGATAACTGCTATTGAGATGTTTTCCTAAACATAAGTAATGTGTTATCATCATAGAATAAATTTTCCTTGTAATAAAGTGTTCTTTGGAATATTTACCTTGACAATAACTGCCTTGCGTCCAGCATAACGTCCTGAAAGGACTAGGACCACGCGGCCCGACTTCATGAACTTCCCCATGGCTGCGTCTACATGGAAAATACAAGAAGGCATAGAGTGAATATAAATTAAAAATCATTTTGCTTCAGGAGAGTTTTAATCAATTCATAAGGAGTCTCTTATTTGGTTAGAAATCACTATATCAAGTAATTTACCACAGTAAAGGAACCAGAATTCCAACAAAAGAACTTTTCGCAAAATCGCAAGCATTTCTTTTTTTGTAGAGAGATGTATGTCTGCCAGTAAGAGGAAGAATGTTCTTATATGGCCCAAATTAGGGTTAATCATAAAATATACGAATTAATATTTGATCACTGAACCTTACATGTGAGTGTCTACATTGACTTCTTCACTCAAGATTGGAAAATAATTCTCAACTTTCTCTTTTTAAACTCTCATACAACCATATTTCTTAGGAATTTTGGCTTCATTTGATCTTCAAAATGCTGTACTTTGACAGCAATATTCTTTTTGATAAAATTGAATGAGATATGCAAGATTCTACTTTGATATACAACCGAGTCAAAAATTTGATTTGACAATGCCAAAGATTGTGACTTTTCTGTCAAATTACTTCTACCAAACAAATCATGCAGGTTTATGGATTTTGGGTGTCTTTTAAAAAAATTGAAGTACATACGTGCTTTATTTCAACCCTTAAGTTATTTGCACAATATTTTCCATTGAGAAAATTGTCGCGACATTTCATAACTTTATATCTCTAGTCTTTCAAAAGGAGTAGTGGGTGTGCCATGTAAAGTTTGTTGACATCAGCAACACACAAAACAACTTCAAAGGTGACTGCAGATCATTTGATGGTAATTTGCTAAATAATAACATAAGGCCAAGTCAAAATAAATCCTAGTTTATCATCCGCAATTTTCGAAAATGAGG
>BQKZ01000858.1:52358-85248 GCA_036244855.1 Temnopleurus reevesii
GGGGGGGGGAGGGGGGGAGTGTCGAAGGTTGTTGGGACGTTTTGAAATCTATCTTTGGTAGATGTGAAATCACCTCCAAAAGACCAAGCATGTATAAAGTTTAAAATTGCTCAATCTCTTCATACTTTCCATATTCTTCTCCGTTTCTCTCTCTCTCTCTCTTTTTCTATCTATCTCTCTCTCCCACCCTCTATCCATCTATCCATCCATCTATCCATCTATCCATACATCTATCTATCTATACATATTCTTTCTTTCTATCAATTTGTCTATCTATCTATCTATATATTTAACTATCGACCTACTACTCCATACCATTCTTTCTGTCTCTTTAGTATAAGTCTTTACATTCCTTAATGCATTTCCCACAAAATTAAGCGCACATTCCTCTCCTAAAAATAATGATAAATACAAAAGTTGTTCTACAGGTTAAAAGCTGTAAAAACTAGAGTGTGCGCCAACGTAGCTGATGTTATATATTTTTTCTCCGAAAATTTGAAAATTTGTTATAACAACTACTGGCACCCCCGTGGCTGTGACATGCGGGGGTCGGGGGGGGGGGGGGGGGGAGGGGGAGTAGATGGTTGTTGGCCTATGGGACGTTTTAAAATCTTTTGTAGATGTGAAATCACCTCCAAAAGACCAAGCATGTGTAAAGTTTCAAATGGCTTAATCTCTTCATACTGTCTATATTGTCTCTCTCTCTTTCTATCTCTCTCTCTCTCTCTCCCACTCTCTATCCATCTATTCATCCATCTATCCATCTATCCATCCATCAAATTGCTATTTGTCCTCGTATTGCCGATATTCGTCTCTCTCCCCCTTCTCTCTCTCTCTCTCTCTCTCTCTCTCTCTCTCTCTATCTCTTTCCCCGTCTCTTTCTTCCGCTTTCTTTCTTTTTTCTCTCTCTCTCAATATATCTTAATTCGAAAGTTTTATTTTTTAAGACTTTAACACTAAGGGGATGTTGCTCAAAAGTTGCAATTGATCGCAAGTTGCAGTTGATCGGAATGCGCCAATCAAAATCACTGTTTCATGCGTGTCCTGTTAAATGGGTATACCGTGCGCGAATGAAAATGCGCGTTACAACGTGCAATGTTGGAGTTGATTTGCAGTTGATTTTGAGCAACACCCAATAAGAGAAAAAAACGTTACGAACGACTTGTAGCAATTAATAAGGTTCAATCTTGCATCAGGGATTATCAGTGAGTAAAAGAAAGGGTCACCAGCTATTTGTTTAGTCGTGTGAAACACCTTTATGAAATAGTATCCTGGGCGGTGTTTCACCTAGTTACGAAATACTTCAAGAACGACTTAAAGCACGACTGGTATCACTTATTGTCCTGAATAATCGAGAATCTGTTGCGTATTTCACTCGTTGACGTAAAGTCTTCTTTAACTTTATGAACAATTTAGTGAAACGCCGCCCATGTAAATTAAACGAAAACGAAATAGATATATATTGAAGTAAGGATAACAATACCATGTTTGTCGCTA
This sequence comes from Temnopleurus reevesii, assembly GCA_036244855.1. Classification (NCBI taxonomy): domain Eukaryota; kingdom Metazoa; phylum Echinodermata; class Echinoidea; order Temnopleuroida; family Temnopleuridae; genus Temnopleurus; species Temnopleurus reevesii. Next base: position 53,856 of record BQKZ01000858.1, read on the forward strand.
GCACACCTTTATTGTCTTGAAGATGCTCCAGATTTTTAAGAAAACAAACAACATGTCCTCATCAAGGACAAGACTGAGATAAAATTATTCGTATATGAAGGAACGACGAAAATATGTCTCAATAGAAAAGAACGAAAATATAGCGAATTACATCAGACTTATTCAAGCCAGATTGGAATGAGCGCACAGATACATAATGGACAGATTCATCTTAAAGGTATTACATAAAATCAATCGATGGAATGAAAGATATACATGTACAAAGGCCACCTCAGTGTAAACGGGTTATTCACTGCTAAAGTGATCAAACTGGCCCACTGCTATCATTGACATTCTTTTTTTTTAAATTTCATTGTAAATACCATTTTTTAAAAATATATTTATGATTTTATTTTAGCACTGGTTCTATCAATTCTACCATTAAAAGTTTTCACGTTTGTTATTGTTTTGTTTTATACTATATTAATGATTTTTTAAATGATTGTTCTATGATTATTGTTACTTTGATGTTGTTCACAATTTATTTGATCAATAAAAACTTTAAAAGAAAAAAAATTGTTAACAGGTGCGAAATATGAAAACATTGAAATTTCTTTGGTAAGTCGTCAAAAAAAAATTTGTACCATTAAAGTGTGATTTCATTTGTGTTCATTGTAATTTATGTTTTATCAATCGCTGCTCAGGCTACTCTGAATAAATATATATGAATAAATGAATAAATAGAAATAAAATTGCAAAACATAGGACTCTGCGTCACCATAGACTTGCTGCACAAAAACGTACGACGCAATTGTTTACTGGGGCTACATTTTTGTGCGTATATTTTTCAGAGGCCGTATGAGGTAAAGCGCCATGCGCAATCTGCAGAGAGCAAAATTTGCCTTTTTTCCCTACATTTGACAAAAGTTTATTGAACAGTGAGCAACATACTCTCCATATCTAAACCACAGTTGTGTAATAAAAAAATAAACAATTTTTTTAAACCAAAGTCGGACATATAACATTGACCCAAAGTTATTTGGACAACATTATTCCAAGTATTGGGTACACATTTGTCCAACTGTTTTCTCGACGAGTGAAAGAAAAGGTGATAAGTTAGAACTTTGTTCATTATTTTATTAGATGCAATTTATATAGCGCACGTATCCACTCTGCTGAGTGCTCAAGGCGCTTTACATTATTATTACCCTGGCTTTAGCCCAGCAGCCATCCGCGGCGCACTTGGCATTTCAAGGAATAAATAACCCTGCAAGGTACCCATTCATCTCACCTGGGTTGAGTGCAGCACAATGTGAATGAATTTCTTGCTGAAGGAAATTGACGCCATGGGTAGGATTCGAACACACGACCCTCTAGTTGAAAGGCGAGAGTCACGACCACTACACCAAGTACTCAATTAACAATGGAAGCGGACAAGAGCTATCATCTCGCTCTATATAGATAATAAAAATCCACCACGATGCATACTTGGAATGTAATGATATCTTCGTCACAATTAGTTTTATAGAAATCCAGAAGAATAGATAGAAGCAAGATAAGGAGAAACAGATTTCAGATCCGGAAAACAATAAGGTATTTGAAAACATTTAGCAGGTTAAGCAGCTATAATTTTATAAAGGCAAATTATAAATGTGCTAAAAATTGCCATATTTTCATGAAGAGAATCTTGCGAAAAGGCGTGAAGCGATAGCTCTCGCTATGAATGAATTTCCAATCCGGTGTTAGCTATATTATTGTTGCATTCTATGAATAATACGGAAATAAATCAGAAATTCGCAATATTTCGCCCTTCAACTTTCCACCCACATACTGTTGTTGTCAATCTGGGAAAGATTTTTTGTTAATTTTTCTCACGTACATTCCTTTCAAGCTGAAAGATGAGAACGTCTGTGCCTATTTCGACTATCTATTTTAAAAATAGAAGCAACTTTGAATAATAAACTCTCTACAGGGTTTTCTGTTCTTTTCTATCTAAACGCCAGTACTGATTTATAAGTGAATTTGTCTATTTGTCGTTTTGAAATAAGTTTTAAAGATTAAAGTGCGTTCAATTTGTTTGATGATGAATTTAATCATTGTAAGAACGAAAAACCTTTTGACTATCTATTTTCAAAAGGGAATTAACTTGGAATGAAAAAAAAATATTCGCAGAGTTTTCTTTTTTTTCTATCTTTTTCTATCATTTTTCTATCTACACGTCAGTACATATACATGTATATAAGTGATCTCGTCTACTGTCCGTTCTGAAATAAGTCTTAAAGATTAAAATATATTAAATTAATTTGGTGAGGAATTAAATGACATTGTCATAACACCATCACACACGTCATACAGTTGACAAAGACAATTTTTTCTTTTTGTTCGGTGCCAAAATTATTGCTAGTTCTGAATGACTTATTTTTCAGATATTTAGGAAAAACACGATATAACGTATTTTCGAACGCAATTTCAATGCTCCTTTGTAATGCTATTGAATTCGGTACCGGCTTGTCATTGCTGTGTCCGCAAAATTGAATACACGGTGAAAGGACCCATTGTCTGCGTTCTAGTTAACTTTTCGGAAATAGTTTATATCGTGTTGAAAGTATTTTGCAAATCACATTCTTAAATAGCTGGGAAACGTTTACCCAACCAAAAGCCGACTCATACCTTTGCGTTTTTAGCCTGCGTCGGCCCAGCCTTTTTTACATTAAAAAAAAACATCCCCTTGCGCACAGAGGCGCAGGTTATACGGTAGTCTGACGTTCGGCGTAGGCTCCTTGAGCGCAAGCCGAACGTCAGTCCACCGTCTGATCAGCATATACTGTGCGCACGGGGAGCGTTTTTAATTAAAAAAAATGCTTGGCCGACGCTGGCTAAAAACGCAAAGGTGTGAGTCGGCCTAAGGCAACATACTGTCCACATTAATGTTTCCTTAAATATTAATGTATTCGACAGATGATGTAATTTTCTCATGTTAACCCTTTCAGGGCGATGGAACACGTTTTGTGTTTTGGTCCAATAACCTTTGATGTAGTGCTCTAAAAATATACCTGATGTATGAGCAGAAAGAGAAAATAAATTCTACACTAGACCTGACCATTTTTATTTTATCATCATTTGTCGCTGGATGCAGAGAATTTTTTTAATGAAAATAATCACTAAAATGGTGATAAATCCTTAGATTGGCAATGCAGAAATCATGAGAAAACCACCATTTTCCACGCAAATTGGCAACTTTTAATTTTTTTCACACGCTTTCTCACAAAGAAGATTCCATCTGGTAACATAATTATTAATTGAAACATTCTCAAAAGAGAATTTAAAATTCTAATGTTGCCAATTTAGGAAAGGAATGGTGATTGAATTTGTTGTAAAATAATTCCTGTCCTGAATGGGTTGGATGAACCTTGCTCCGGTTGGTATGTAAGGATAAAATGATGTTAATTTGGTCTAATCAATAGTTGTGTTAACGTAACCTTGCCCAACATGTTATTGTGCATGTACAGTTTTGATTTAATCATGGACATATCAAACATAATGTCCATAATTTAAGACAGAAAATGGAGTCTCGGCTTTCTTTTGGCGTGACCATGACGAACTTTTTTCAGTACGTTTTTAGTACATTGTTTGTGGAAAAAAGTAAGAAGTGTTTTTTTTATCCCCATATACATGTATTTGTAGTTCTTATACATTAAATATTATTTTTACATAAATGCAATATGAAATTGTTTTTAAAAGCTCCATATTTTGGTTTTCTCCAAATTGTGGCTTTTGGTTCTCTACAAAGAAACCCTTTGGAAGGGTTAAACATCTACAGGTAAAAATATTTTGTGAATAAACACAACTGTAGGAAATATTGGAATACAATTTCTTTGCATGTAATATCTTTCCTTTTGTCACCTTTCGTCTTTTGGGTATTTGAATGTCATTTATAATAACTTATAATAGAGATATGATTGTCTGGCATGTACAATGTAGTGGGAGCTCGTTCCGTACGGTAATCTTGGAACTACAAAGAAATGATCGGTCGCCAAGGGTAACCTTTGTTTTGGAAGATAATAACTGTCTATGTGAACTAGAAAGATTATGGTCGTACACACTAAGAAAAAATGGTGCAACTTGGCATCGTAAAAGCCAGAGTCACACCTTTGCGTTTTCATCCTGCGTTGGCCCGGCATGTTTGAAAAATAAAAACTCTCCCCGAGCACATAGTGTACGCGGATCAGTCGGTTGACTGACGTTCAGCTTGCGCTCGAGGAGCGTACACCAAATGTCAGTCCATCGTTTGACCTGATTATTACTGTGTCCATTGAGCGTTTTTAATAAAAAAAAAAACTCAGCCGACGCAGACTAAAAACTCCAAGGTGTGAGTAAGCTTTAGGGGTGAAATGTAACGCAACACTAGGAGCGTCTTTAATGGTCCAATAATGCACCTTTTTCATAATCAGTGTGTAATATTTCACAAGATTCAAATATTAAAAACCGTTTCAGGTATTGTCTGAACCCGGCCGCGCCATGACAGATCGCTTTGTTCCAAGTCAGACGATTTACCGCTTCAGCGTAGAACAGTGGACCTCCAGGAAGAAAAGAGCCATTATGCTAATAGTTCTGAATGGAGTGCTCCAACCGTAATTCTATCATTCAAATTCTTTCTTTATCTTTGTATTTGTTTCAGTTTTTGTCTGTATTTATTTAATATATTGATTTTCTTTGTATTTTAAGTTGCTTTTTACTTTACGGAAAATAAAACCAAACCAAACCAAACCGAGTATATGGGACATTCGGTATCCACGAACGGTTACTTGGACACGTTTGCATGGGAAATGGATTGTCACCGTTCAAGCGTACGGACTCCATCCGGTGAAAGCAGCGAACAGCTCAGTAGGCGGAGCGTTTGACTTGAAATAAGGTGATCCCTCCTAGCGCGGTTTAATCTAACCCAACAAATTCTACAATTTTTTTTTTTTTAAATATTGCACCCTTCTGAAAAAAAAAATGTGCTACATTATACCCCAAAAATACTCTCAGACTTCTATGACTTTACATCTTTAAATGTGCAAAGTTCTCCTTTTTTCTAAGCAAGTTGTATTAAAATTGCTCGTAAAACACGATATAAATTATTTCCGTAAAATAAAGTGGGTTAAAGGACAATAGACCCGTTCGCCGTGAACTGAACTGCGCGGACACAACAATGACAAACCGGTTCCGATTTGAATGGCATTACAAAGGAGCATTGAATTGGTGTTCGACTTTATTTTACGGAAATAGTTTATATGTGTTGTAATTTTCCTTGTGTTATTTTACTTATTTTGGTTAAGTGAATTTGATATCTTAATACCCATATTTATAGTGCATAAAGGGATTTTTAAACTGGAGCGTACTTTGAAAAACCGAGTAATATGACCAAGGAGATTTTTCTTTCAGTGTATAAATAGAAACTAAATGAACTTCATTACTACAAATCTGTATTTTTTCACATCCTAATAAGTTTTTAATTTACACACCATACTAATTATGCTGCAAGAAAAGAAATTTAATTATTGACCAGCGACAGGAATGTTGTGATTTTTGCTCTTAATGCTTACTAATATAATTTCTGCAATTTTCCTATCCTAATTTGTCATCCATTGTCAGCTAGCTTTGCAGTGGCCTAGTTTTTAATTTTACATAAAGACCGACTCACACATTTGCGTTTTTTTAGCCTGCGTTGGTGCAATGTTTCTGGAAAATGTAAATATTCCCTGAGCGCTCAAATACGCGGATCAGACGATGGACTGACGGTTCGGCGTATGTTCAATGGAGCGCAAGCCGAGCGTCAGTCCAACGTCTGATCAGCGCGTCGTAATTTTCAGAAGCACTGGGCCGACGCGCAAGCTAAAAACACAAAGGTGTAACTCAACCTTTACGGCTAAAGTAGCACATAATGACGTGGTTTCCATTAATAAGGCACATATGTCTAGCGTTAATTAAAGCTAATTGACGGTCCCTATACGCAGGAGACACATTAGTCTAAAACTAGTATTTGTGTACATCGAGCACGAGCCGGAAGTCGAGCATCTTGCATGTGTTTTTCTGCGCGCAGGGAGCGGCAGATAAGTCTAATTAATGCTATATGTACGTTTGATAATCATAAACGTTATTATGTGTCTACATCTAAAACCGATCGCATGCCTTACGACCGGCTAACGATCCGATTCTTTTTTCTTTTTTTTTTTTAGAAAGTGTGGTTGTATTTCTCACAAGTTTCTGAACCATAAGAAATATTTGATTAATATTTCGAATACACAGCTTAAAGGGGAATTACACCCAGACAATAATGTACTGTCAGTAAATGAAGAAAAATCAGATGAACAAACTGTGAAAATTTGAGCAAAATTGGATAATCCGTTCAAAAGTTATGAATTTTCAAAGTCATCATTTCCACCTGTGCTGGGCATCCTTGAAATGGCATGCGTATAGCTAATTAGCATAATCTGTGATGTCATACATGGAGAACTCCTCATTCACTTTGTATATAAATTTATTGAAAATGGATCAATATCATATTTCAAATGAGGAATCAACCCCGTTCTTTCTGGAATGCTTGCAGAATTGATGTGGCTATAATATATTTAACCGAAGAAACAAAATTTTGTCTACTTTTCTGGAAAAAGAGGAAAATGTGAAATTTTGTGTACAAAGCGAATGGAGAGTTCTCCATGTTGGCAGCCATTTTGTGCCTGTGCGTTTGCCAATTTAAGGAGCCCATGAGGGGTGTAAATCAAAACTTTGAAAATTCATAACTTTTGAATGGATTATCCGATTTTGCTCAAATTTTCACAGTTTGTTCATCTTATTTTTCTTCATTTAATGATAGCAATTTAATCTCTGAGTGTAGTTCCCCTTTAATAATAACATCGAGAAAATTTAGAAAATTGCATTTGTCACCGGAATAAACATAAGATCGGCTCTGCGTCATAAGGAAGTCGGAATGGTTAGGGCAGTCTTAAGATTTTCTACGAATCGAAACGTATTTATATCTTACCTACAACAACTTCTACTACTACTACTATCACTACTACTATTGCTGCTGCTGCTACTACTACTACTACTACTACTACTACCTCTACTACTACTACTACTACTATCACTATACTGCTGCTGCTGCTACTGCTACTACTACTACTACTACTACTATCACTACTACTACTACTACTACTACTACTACTACTACTACTACTACTGCTACTACTATCACTACTACTACTGCTGCTGCTGCTGCTGCTGCTACTACTACTACTACTACTACTACCTCTATTACTACTACTACTACTATCACTATACTGCTGCTGCTGCTACTGCTACTACTACTACTACTACTACTATCACTACTACTACTACTACTACTACTACTACTACTACTACTACTACTGCTACTACTATCACTACTACTACTGCTGCTGCTGCTGCTGCTGCTACTACTACTACTACTACTACTACCTCTATTACTACTACTACTACTATCACTATACTGCTGCTGCTGCTACTACTGCTACTACTACTACAGTACTACTACTCCTACTACTACTACAGTACTACTACTCCTACTACTACTACTACTACTACTACTACTACTACTACTACTACTCCTACTACTACTACTACTACTACTACTCCTACTACTACTACTACTACTACTACTACTGCTACTACTATCACTATACTGCTGCTGCTGCTGCTAATGCTACTACAACTACTACTACTACTACTACTACTACTACTACTACTACTGTCACTATACTGCTGCTGCTGCTACTGCTACTACTACTACTACTACTACTACTACTACTACTACTATACTACTACTACTACTACTACTACTATACTACTACTACTACTACTACTACTACTATACTACTACTACTACTACTACTACTACTACTATACTACTACTACTACTACTACTACTACTACTACTAGTACTACTACCACCACCACTACTTCTGCTAATATATCTAATGACAATTATGATCATGATTATAATAGTTAGATGAAAGAGAAGAAGAAGAATGAGGAGGAGAGGGGTGGAGGAGAAGAAGTGAGTGGGTATGGAGAAAAAACAAGTACTGTCAACTAGAGGAAACACAATCATCATTTTCCAAACTGATGATTAAAAAAGATCTCACCAATGTAGCGATGAACATCTCACATGTTGCTGCCACAAAATCGGCCAGAGCCAAGTTGAAAGTGAAGATGTTTCGCTGGTCCCGCAATTTCGGCACGTAGAGAATGAGACATAGCGTGAAACCGTTGATCAAAATGGCAAAAGCCAGCGTGATGATTCGCGAATAAACGTAGAACGTGTAAGCAGACATGACGAGCTAGAGTGATGCTGAATTACAACGCAAGATGAGGAGGTAGCTTGGCTAAAATATGGTCTTTTTGTCCTTTCAGGGGGCTTGAAGCGAGATTACAACATCTTCTCATATCTCTTCCCATCCATAAAAAAAGATCACGGACCGAAATTTGGGATGGGAGTGAGTCTGTCTTAAACGATGTCCAGACACCTTTTTTTGAGGTTCGCTTGTTTACAGAAGAAGCGTTCGGGAGCCAATTACGAATATGGGCGATGTAAATATCACATTTTATTCGCGAATTGCCTCTTCAAACTTTTATACCTTGAACGTTTCTATGAATCAGAAATATATTTACGAAAATTATCAAACGGGCCTTTGTAAATTCCTACTGTGTCAAATTAAAAAAAAGGAGAAAACATGTAAACGGCAGTCCGTATTCAACATCAAAATAAGAAGTCATTTCTCAAAAAATGTTGCGGCCTTGGTAAACAAATACTTATATTTACTTATTTCTGATCTGGCTAGCTTTTGTCAACAACGTTAGCCCATGTTATCAGATTTCAACAGCAAAATTCTGGTTGCGCAAGCGATGAAAATCAATTTAAAAATGAGAATGAAAATGTGGAGGTTATGATCACGCCGTCACCCAATACGGAGAAAACCTATTCTGTTGTTGGTAAGCCCATGACGACATTAGCTAATGCGACGTAGTTTCTCTGATTCAATTTCCACTGTAAATATCTAAATCTTGAAAATCCTTGAAGTGGAGGCGAAAAAAAAGAGAGGGATACTCCGGACATCATAAGTAGAAATATTGAGGTGATCGTTATCTGTCGGGAAAACTGTTGAATGGAGAAAAGATAGATGCAAGCCTGTCAAAAACGATTCGAAATAACCAATCTTCTTGATCATCTTGCTTTATTGCGCATGCGTTGAAAATGAAGAAAAGCACGTTACGAGCACATTGGCTTAATTCAATTACATTTCCGACATAATTCGACATGAGTTGGTGTGTCAAGATTATATCAAAATCCACCTCAAATGTGGAGTAATATTATTTCATGAAATGTGGAAGCGTCGTGGTGTAGTTGTTCTGACTCTCGCCTTTCAACTAGAGGGTCGTAGGTTCGAATCCTACACATGGCGTAAATTTCCTTCAGCAAGAAATTGATCCACATTGTGCTGCATGCATTCAACCCAGGTGAGGTGAATGGGTACCGGTAGGAAGAAATTCCTTGAATGCAGTGAGCGCCGAATGGTAGCCATGCTATAGCCTGGTGATAATGCACAGAGCGCTTTCAGAAACACTTCGTATTAAGCGCTATATAAATGTTGTGTATTATTATTATTATTATTATCATTTTATGGACTACTTCCTTAATTTTACATGAAAAGGTTTCCTAGTATGTATCCAACTTATTAATAACAACAATTTAGTTTGAATTAACCTATATATTTAATATCTGCATGTGACGCCTTCTTGGACAATACAATTAATCAATTAATTCATTCCTTCATTTATTTATTTGTTTGTTTGATTTCAGTAGATTAATTCCATCAGCGACTAAGACACTGCTGTCAAAGAGCGCATTTTTATTCATTTTGTACTTCAGATTTAACCTTCTTTTATTTACAAGAAATTACACCATCCCTTTTAAGTATAGATAATTATATACAGCAAATCCGCAAGCATTTGGGAAAGATTTTCACGCAGCTGAACATTACAGAATTAATAATTCTGATTTTTACATAGGACCAAGCCAGGTAGATGATAAATATAACGTGTACATTTTGTTCTAACACAATCTTTTATTAAAAACGTTGCACCACTTTCTAAAAGGGATGGGGTGGGTTTGTTGTATTCAAAGCCTTGGAACGCATTTTGCGAAGAGACGAGGTACTGTACGGTAATGTAAGCTACAAAATGATTCCCGCAAAATGATCACAAAGTGTAAGTTAATAAGAATTGACAAAGCGATAATGCTTTTAGAGGTGATATGGTGACGTAATTCTTGCCATTGTCCTAGGTCATACTAAAGAGCACATCAGCGAAATTCATCCACATACTTAGAAAATGAGTAGAACCCTCGTCATGAGTGATAATTTCTTTACAAGCCAAATGCTTTACCAACTGAGCTACTCGCTGCTTTCTAGCCAAATAACGGATTTATAAGACATTGAAAATGATACTCAATATAATAGTCCATTTCCCGTGAAAATATGTCTAAGTATCCGATCTCGGCTAAAGTCCATTTCCATTTCAGACCTTTGCGCTTTTAGTCTGCGTCGGCCCACTGTTTTTGAAAATTAAAAACCCTCCCCGAGCGCAAAGTATTCGCTGATCAGACTGTAAACTGAGGTTCGGATCAAGTTGCCAAGGAACGCACGCTTAACGTCAGTCTACAGTATGACCCGCGTCTATGTGCGTCCAGAGAGCGTTTTTATTTTAAAAAAAATCGCTGGGGCAACGCCGGCAAAATTACATCTTTAATGTCCTAATGTCCACCGCTCAATGAGAGTGCATGAAATGCTCAGTCGGTAAATAGCCTGATTCGGATTCAAGCGATCCGTCATATCCAGTATAGATTTGTAACCTCGGACATGTGTGGCTCAGTGGTAGAGCGTCTGCCCCATGAACGGAAGGTCGTCGGTTCGATCCCCGCCCGAGTCATACCAAAGACTTATGAAAATGGGACCATCTGCCTTCTTGCCAGGCGCTCGGCATTTAAGAAAGAAGAAGGATAATAATAACTCTATGTTATGCAGGGCCCCCTGAAAGAGCAGCTAGCTTACAGCTGAATGTCGTTACCCTGGGTAAATAGGATATATTATTATTACTATTATTATTATTATATAGAATTCAGATATAAAAGAATTGTCATTGATACATTAATAAAAGAATTGTTAACGGAATTTCAGGATAGAACTGGAGCTTTAATTCTACATGTATTAGATGTTAAAAAGATAAAATGTAAAGTTTTCTGCGTCGGCCCATATATACTATATATTATATTTTTTTCCTTATTCCATCCTGTCCTCTTTTCATACCACCCTTGTAACTTGCAAAATTATAGACCCTTCTCCTTAATCCTCTTATTTTCTCATTTCTCCAATTTGATCCTGCATTTTTGACATAATTACTTATATTGATTATTGTGTTCGACAAATAATAACTCTTAAAATAATCTTAATGTAAGAAGGGGCATGCGTTCTACAAGCCTCGCATTTTCGACATGCCCCTCCATCTCGCTGTCCCCTGCTTTTCAAACAATATGTATCATTGATTTGTCTATATAAATATTTTAGTTTCTCTTGCAAAATGATTACAATTTCTTGTTCAAATGGTGAAAATGATATTGAAATGGAAAAATAAATAATTCAAATCAAATCTGTTTTGAATCCAATTGGATTTAAGAGAACCTATTTTAGCTGAAATACAAAGAAATGTACTAAATCAAGTGATAGTCGAATGAATAAAAAATTTAATGACTACATAATCAATAAAGAAAAAAAATAGAAAAGGTAAATGAATAGAATATAAGCGTAAAAAAATAAAATGGGTAAAAAAACGTGATAATGATTATATATATCAGCCTCATTAAAATGATGCAAAAACCTTCATTTTTACCTCTTATATTCATCACAAAAAGTTGAGACAATAAATACAAGTCGTATCAAATTAAAGCAATTTAGTGCTATTACTTCTGCGTAATTGAAACAATTTCCAGTCCTGACTACCTGACTACGATCATCTGAAATAGCTCGTAAGAAACCATTCTAATTAGTGAATAATTACGAATACAACATTGAATCAATACCTATTGTTCATCTTCCAAATAAGCTCCCCTATGGTTTTCACTGATTCTATTGAATTGGTAAGGTTCACACTTGCCGCCAAAACCTTAAGATTTCAGAAACTAAGGAAAGGAAAGGAAAGGATGTAGTTTAGAGGCGTGTATCATTCAATTCTGAATAAATACGCAAGAAAAGGAAGAGAGAAAGAGGATCGCCATCTTAACGTCTCCATCCGAAAGATGGTATGCGACCAGGCTTCGAACCCACAGGCAGGAACTAACCCAAGTCTATGACCGTCCCGAACAGCTTGATTTCAGGCGCACGCCACGACGCCTCAGTCTAAGACAGGGATAAGGAAGCTTCTATACCTTCAGCGCGAAGGCAAGTTTTTCATCTCACCCAGGCGCCTTGTTCAGGTCGAAAAAGCAAGGAGACAATTGGTACATACTGGCCTTGGTGCATTGAATAAGACGAGAAGGCGAGAAGGCGGCTTGTAATAACTCGCCTGCGCGCTGCTCTGTAGAAGTTTCTGTAACATCTTTAGGCCATCACACACTACACGACTTTAAGACCAGTTTTGCGAATACTGAAACACGCTATATTAAGTCGGCTCTGGGCAAAATACTCTATACGTGATACTTCATTTGATATAAAGTACCAAGTACCTCGCCGTTAGACGACGTGCAGGCACTCACCCATGATTTTGACACCCGGGACGTCATCGCCTCAAATTTGGCGCCATCCGGGGGGGGGGGGGGGGGGGGGGGGGGGGGGGGGGGTGGGAAGAGCTGACAAGCAAAAAAAAAAAACAAAAAACAGGTCATCGCCTAAGATTGGGCGCTCTCCGATCAACAATTTTGCGCCCCCATTCAACGTTTTGGAGCCCCCTTATAAGCACTTTTGGTCATCAAATTTCTGGCCCCCCTAGCTCTGACCCGGGGGCTAGCGCCCCCCCCCCCCCCCTCCACGATGCGCGCCTGACGTGTTATAGCCTGTTTCAGTTGCAAAAACTTGTCGTATGAATAAAAGTCGTGTAGTGTGCAGTGGTATCTTGGGTTTCGGCTATAAGTATGAACCCGACTATCGCCCGCTAGTTGCAGTGAGAATTCTTTGATGTCTCTTCCCACCTACCCGTTGATGGGGGCGTTATTTCTTACAATAAAATCAAAGGGAATAATTACGTTTAGATTGCCTGGTATTGATATACAGGTATGCGAGGGTGATTTTTTTTCTAGGCTTGGTTGGGCAATTTGAGTCTCTCTTGGGAGGTTCTGATTAATGCTGATTTGGCCACAGCCTTCGCTGAAATCTTAAAACCAGATTTAAAATTTATCATGTGAAAAGGTTAAAGCACTCTCAAAGTCATAGCATATACGGTGGAAATACAAGAATAATAGAATCAACTTTCAATTCGGTTGGGTGTTGCATTAAAAACCATTTTATTTTGTAGTGTTCATCGCGCTATCGGAAACATGGTATAATATTTTTCCGTAAAATGCCATTGAAATCGGAACCGGCGTGTGAATATTATATTCATACAGTTCAATGCATGACGTCCAGGGGCCGATTGCTCGAAATCGGCCCCAGATCTACTGTCACGTGACAGATTTTACGGAAATAGATTATATCGTGTTCGCTGCACTTTCAAAGGAACTAAGTAGGCTCTAATATTACTTTAAAGGGGAACTTCACCCAGACATCGATGTGCTTTCATAGGGTTAAGAAAAATACAATGATCAAACTGTGAACATTTGAGCAAAATCGAACAATCCATTCAATAGTTATGAATTATGAATTTTCAAAGTTTTGATTTAATCCTCTCATGGGCTCCTTAAATTGGCAACTTACAGGCACAAAATGGCTGCCAACACGGACTTTGTACACAGAATTTAGCATTTTCTTCTTTTTCTAGAAAAGTAGACAGAATTGTACTTTTCTCTCCAAGGATGATATGGACATTTTGATTCTGAGTGCATTTCGGAATGAATTATGTTGATTTATTGTCTACTTTTCTAGAAAAGGAAGAAAATGTGAAATTCTATGTACAAAGTGAATGAAGAGCTTTCCATGTTGGCAGCCATTTAGTGCCTGTACGTTGTCAATTTAAGGAGCCCATGAAGGGTTTAAATCAAAACTTTGAAAATTCATAACTTTTGTATGAATGGATTGTTGGATTTTGCTCAAATTTTCACAGTTTGATCATTGCATTTTTCTTTATCCACTGAGAGTGCATCAATGTCTGGGTGAAGTTCCCCTTTAAGGTTTCACTCATGAGTGAATGATTAGTAGAAAGCTTCACGGAACAACGAGTTATCTTTTTTTTTGGAAATGCGAGTGATCCTGACACGAGGATCTATACACGAATTTGACTTCTCAGCACTGTACGAAAAGGCAAGTTTGCAAGCACATACCCTAGACTTTTGGTGTGCATATTGTGTGACTACATCACACATATACAGCATTGCTCTACCCTCAGTCTAGGCATGCAGACACGCAATGAGACACACAGTGCATACCCTCACTCTCTGTGTATGCGCACAACGAAACCCAACGGTCTGTTCTGGCAGACTACGTAAAGGCGGGGGGGGGGGGGGNGCCCAAAGTTAGAAATTAGCATAAAAGTCAACACCTAAACCGAATTGGTCTATACCCACCCACGACGTTTCGATGAGCATGTTCTCACCATCTTCAGGAGATTTCTACTGATGATGATAACATGCTCAACGAAACATCGAGAGTTGGTCTGTCCTTTTCACTCATTAATTCTAAAAGAGTACCTCAGCATTATTAATTTTGATTGCAAACGTTCACACGGCAAAATGCATAAAAGGCACAACAATGAAGACAACCTGCATCATTATGTAAATGATATGAGCTGATGTAGTTTAATGAAAAACGGATGGAAGACGATAGAATCAAGAATGAACAAAATAATATGATTTTTTAAAATATACGAATCGAAACATTCCTTGTTCCGTAACCGGAAACCTTTCCTTTTCTGTATCTTCGAAAATATGGACAAAACAGTCCCCTAAAACTACTTTTTGTTCTACATGGAGCTTTATGGCACATCATATGTAATTAAAAAAAGAAACAATCTTTCAAGTTTTAAACGGCTAAAGAGGCAGAACGAAGTTCCAATCCACATCCATTTTTTCCAAATCTAAAGTATATAATATTATACCCCTTGCATATTGAACGTGGCCAAGATAAATATAATCCCCAACAAAAGATTCTGATAAAGAAATATCTACTTCTGATATAATGTTAATTCGTATAAAAATCTAATACATAAAATCCAATTTAGGTGACTAAATTCCAGTATAAATGCAGTGTTATGAGCAACATAGAACCTCTGTCACCAGTGTTAATCATATGAGAAAATTTCTACTCGGATTATGACAATGCCCGAATTAGCACCATCTTCCATCTTTTAAAACCCCAACATATTGTCCAAAAAGAAGGAAGTTATGCAGGTAATATTAAGATATCTATGAAAATTGAAGCGGTTACAGTCGCTATACTACTGCACAAGTCACAAATAATATGTTGGCCTTTTGCAGCACTAAACGTTGATATCGAAGCCTAAGATGTTCACAGTTTAATTAATAGGCACCTGAGATTTGAGATTTTTTAGATTTTTTAAAACGAAAACAATGTTATACACTGCCTCTGATCGTCATTGTTCAGGTACAGTTTGATCATTTTATTAGATTTTTCAGTTTTTGTTATTAACCGGTGGCAATATAGAAAAAAGAAAGAAAAATAGATGATTTATTACATTAAATGATATATCAATTCCTGGAAGTCGTGAAAAAACCAAGGAAATGACCGTATATCCGTCTAGTATTGTTAAAAAATGACGTTTCCATGGTTACTGTTGACCGTCAGACACCCTAAACCGTCTGCAGCAAGACTCTCAGCCTGCAAAATTAGGAGGAATAGAAAGGAGAAATTGAATTATTAATTACATAATTTTTCGAATTATTCTTCGAAATTTGACATTGCCTTATGGGCCATTTACGTGAACGGTTAAAAGTAAAATCGTAAAAGCTTTAAATAATCATAGAAAGAGAAAAAATAAGGAAATTTAAATTTAAAGAAAAGTATATCATAACAACATGTCAAGCAGGCACTATTATGTGAAATAAGATCTTCCCTTGCGTTGAAATGCTTTTAAAAAATCGAGTCCTCTAAAATTGAAATTTTTTCATATATTCGTAGAAATGATTTTTTTTTTTTTATCAAAAACTATTTTAGAATTCAAAATTTTTTCATTAGTTTTTTTTTAATTAGTGTAGTCAGTTTTACAGTTGTTAACTGACCTACCAATCATTATACATTTAGAGCATTAAATGTGATTTTTCATCACTGTTTATGTTTTCACAGCCAATTTCGTACAGTTATCATGCGATTTAAGTATTCAAACATTCCATTTCGGCAAAATCATGTACTTTCCCCAATACATTTCGCGGAAAATCAAATACTCAAAAAGTACATTGTTTTAAAAGTAAAGTTTGAAATAAAATAGGAAGACGCGTGTTTAAAAAGGATCACGTTTTCGTTTAATTTGATAATTTGTTCATAATGATGATTATATGCATATATCTATGTAAATACTTTTTGTTCCATCCTATTGAGCAGAACCATCAATATTTTTAGTAATGGAACAGTCACACACTGCTCTCAAACAACTTCAACAACAATTGTAGTTATTACTGTCTTAATTATTCCGATTGAAACTTCTTGTTTAAAGGCCTTTTTTTCTCAATCTCGATTGTACAAATACATTGATTAATCAAAACATTAATAATAATGGTATTTATAATAATAATGATAATAATAACAATAAACGGCTTTTATATAGTGCTTATGAACTCTTAATGAGAATCCCCTAAACATTCTACAATTGCAGCATTACTACCCTGGCTTTAGCAGTGCAGCTATTAGGCGCATAAGCCTTTTTTTTTTAAAAATCCTACCATGTACCCATTCATCACACCTGGGTTCAGTGCAGCACAATTTAAGATAATTCAGTTTGGCAGCTGGGTGCGATCAGTCTGTAGGTGTGACTGCCTCGTATTAGAAAAGTTTGGAAGGTAAGTCATGTGTGTCGAGAAACAAACAAAAATTACCTACGGAATGGTGATTATTTTTTAGTATCCCCGGTATTCTTTCTTCCCAGGCATCAGGAAAGCTAAGATAAAAGAACGAAAAGAAAGTCGATTAATCGATATTAGATTTTATTTGCACAACGGCGTTCGATTCGTTATCAATCAATTTAAGTTATTGATATCGATACAGTATTCATGTTACCCTGTTAGATTACAATGCATTCCTGAGCAAATTCAATTATCAATATGAAAATACTCCTACATCAATCAACATGAGTAAAAATTTGTACTGTACAAGACATAGAAACACATTTTTCTCCGAATTCCTGAAGTCGGATCGAATACATTTTTCAAATGGACTCTTCATTTGTTCTTCATTTGATATACTGTATATTTATACTTGTTAGACATTGATATTGCCTTAAGCTTACTTTTTCATAACAGTATACATTTTGAAATAAACTTGTTTGATAGTCAAAAGATGGCAAAATATCAGCATCTCTTTCGACGTTCAGATCGACAGCCTTAAATCATTTGGACGGAAACCAGTCAACCAAAACCATTTTTAAAGGGGAACTACACTCAGACATTAAATTGCTATCATTACATGAAGAAAAATAAGATGAACAAACTGTGAAAATTTGAGCAAAATCGGATAATCCATTCAAAAGTTATATATTTTCAAAGTTTTGATTTACACCCCTGATGGGCTCCTTAAATTGGCAAACGTACAGACACAAAATGGCTGCCAACATGGAGAACTCTCCATTCACTTTGTACACAAAATTTCACATTTTCCTCTTTTTCCAGAAAAGTAGACGGTTAGGTATATCATAGCCACATCGTTTCTGCAAGCATTCCAGAAAGAATGGTGGTGATTCCTCATTTGAAATATGATATTGATCGATTTTCAATAAATTTATATACAAAGTGAATGACAGACTTCAGGTTTGGTGTTGAGGCTGGTGTTGGTGTTGCTGCAACACCAACACCAGCGTTCAACACCGTACATGAAGTCACCCAATGAGGAGTTATCCATGTATGACATCACATATTATGCTAATTGGCTATACGTTGCCAATTCAAGGATGCCCAGCACAGGCATGACAGGTGGAAATAATAACTTTGAAAATTCATAACTTTTGAACGGATTATCCGATTTTGCTCAAATTTTCACAGTCTGATCATCTGATTTTTCTTCATTTACTGACCATACATTATTGTCTGGGTGTAATTCCACTTTAATGACAGATTGGAACGGTACAAGTGGTCATGAAAGTGGACTTCACAACTGGTTGGAAAATCCACTTCAAGAGGTAGATTTTCGTCACCGGGAACCAGTTCAGTCGGGAATTTGAACGCTTGGGACTCGCAAAGCGTTCAAGAGTTATACTGTAGTCAATGCAAAAGGGCACCGGGATCATCGAAAGACTAGGGCCCGTATTCCGATAGCGAGGTTTAAGTTAACCCTGGTCTAAATCTGTGGTTTAAGTATGGAGAGCCAAAAGAGGCTTGAATCTATAATAGTCGATGTTTAATTTACCAGGACATTTGGCACTCATATTATTTAAAACTGTCTCGGAATAAAAACTTCAATAGTTTTTTTTACATTATTAGAGTATGGGAAAAGAGAGGAGTTAACATACGAATTATTCAATGTAAATAAAATTTTTGCACTTATGGCTACCCATACCTAAACCACAGATTTAGACCAGGGTTAACATGGTTAACTTAAACCTCGCTATCAGAATACGGGCCTTGATGTCTATTCGTCCTCTAGCAACAGAGCCACTTTGCGGACTTGAAATCCACTTCATTTGCCTATAGAAAATTTAATAGTCTTTGGAAACTACTTTAGTGGAATTGGTTTGTAAAACTAGGTTTGAACAGGGTCCCAACTCTCCTCAATTGGTTAAAGACACTGTTCGACATTGTTTTTGTTTAATAAATTCTCAACTGCCAGATAATAAATGCGACCTAAATGGTTGATGGTGTACATGAATTAAGATGTGAAAATATTAGGCTTAAAATCAACGTTTATAGTGCGTTAAACTGTCACTACATAGGCATCATGTGCTGTAATAAAGCGACAGTGAACATCAACACTTCATTCAATATTCATGGATATGTTGATAGTGCCTACATAACTTCCTTCTTTTTTGCATTCTTTGTTTCTTTCTTCATCAAACTGAATGTATATTAGGTCACACATTTTTATTTGAGAATAAGGATGTGTGGGAATGTCTTTAAAGGTCAGTATAGCTACCGATGTTTCGACTCACCATCATGGCGCTGTCTTGCTTCGATCTCCTCACCAGATTCTAAATCACAAAACAGAAAAAAAATGAAATGTTATGACCCAGTCACATAGAAGCGAGGAAGCAACTCGATTAAACACGACTCTTTGTTCAGTTCACAGTTAACTGCCTCCGAACAAAGAGTCGTGTTGAAATCGTGTTGCTTTCGGGCTTCTATGTGACTGGGGCATTATACTCTTTCACAATGTAATCGTAACTTCAAGGGCAAACATTTATTCTGAAATCACGTATCTAGGGAAGATTGCATATTACCTATCATGATGAAAACTTTATATACGGTACTTAACATGGCATTATAATCTGAGAACTATGAAAGACGTTGCATAGATCATCGCAAAGAAATGATTTTGTGTCACGATACGGTTCATAATTTTTGGAAACTTACCGCTGCGGGCTTCCAGGAGATTCAGAACTCTGAGGGCTGTCTTCAGAAATTCCCTTCTCGCTGGCTCGCTCGAATCCTCTGTATATATATATAAAAAAAAAAATGAACCCAAGATATGTAATTAGAATAGCAACCCTCAAAATTTCAAGGTTAAACGTAAGGGTCCGTATTCCGATAGCGAGGTTTAAGTTAACCCTGGTCTAAATCTATGGTTTAAGTATGGTTGGCCAAAAGTGCCAAAACTTTATTTACAATGTATAATTCCTACGTTAAATGCTATCTTTTCCCATGCTTTAATAATGTAGAAAACTATTGAAGTTTTTATTCCGAAACAGTTTCACATACAATGAGTGCCAAATGTGCTGGTTAATTAAACATCGACTGTTATAGATTGAAGCCTCTTTTGGCTTCCCATACTTAAACCACATATTTAAACTCTAGTTTAAGTTAAACCTGACATCAGAATACGGGCCAACGAATTAAAAAAACTGATGTCCCAAAATAGGCTTAGATAAGACCATATAATAGCCGACCCACACCTTTGCGTATTTTACAATTTAAAAAAGCTCCTTGAACGCACAAAGACGCAGGTTGTACGGTGGATTAACGTTCGGCGTACTCTCCTTGAGCGCAAGCCAAATGTCAGTCCACCGTCTGATCAGCGTATATTGTGCAGAAAGGTGCAATATTGCTCCTTTTCCTTAAGGCCCAAGCACACCAAACACGGCACGGCGTAACGGCACGGTTTTTACGCAGTATCTTGGTTGTTATTGGCCAGCGCGATCCAGAGGATCTTCAACAGTTGGCCAATCACAGGAGAGACATCGCGTAAATACCGTGCCGTAATGCCGTGCCGTGTTTGGTGTGCCCGGGCCTTTAGTGTGAAAGAGTTAACAAAATATGCTTAAACAATAGCTGCGGCAGTAGGGCTCGAACCAGCGCCATGAAGAATCGCTTCATTCCATGGTAGACTATTTACCGAATGAGCTGTCTATCTGCTCTTACAGAGCAAGAAACATTATGATATTGGAACTCTCGGTGGCCAAGATCAAACAATTTGACACACTTTCATGGGAGATGGATTTTCTATGGAGCGTGTATATGTTTGATGTCTTATAAGGTTGAAAGCAACTAGCAGCTCATTTGGTAACGCATTTCCTTGGAAATAAAGTGATTGTTCATGCTGCGGTTTTGAACTATATACAGCTGCCAATTTTTCTTTATTTTGAAAAAAAGATTCTATTATGCACCCTAAAAGATGCTTCCAGAATTGTATTATTTTTGCAAAGTTGCACCCTTGGTGTGTATAATCTGACAAAAGGTTGACAAAAACGTACGTTTATGCCACTTGCAGTGACATATGCCCTGGGCATTGTTTTACCGAGTTGCGGAAGACTGGTTTCCTTTCTTGTGCTGAATTATCAAGAATATTGTACGTGTTACGCTTGTGAATATACTCCAGTCTTTCTTAAAGTCGTTCGTAACTTGAAGGACAATTTGGTGAAACACCTCCCTGGGTGGTGTTTCACAATCATTCTTAATCTTTTAGAAAGACTGGAGTACATTAACGAGTGCGATACGCATAAGATTCTCGATCCTTAAGCACAAGTACTGATACCAGTCGTGCGTAAAGTTGTTCTTAACCTCTTTCTTTTCTTGTTGAAAGATTGCCCTGGGTGGTGTTTCACAATCATTCTTAATCTTTTAGAAAGACTGGAGTACATTAACGAGTGCGATACGCATAAGATTCTCGATCATTAAGCACAAGTACTGATACCAGTCGTGCGTAAAGTTGTTCTTAACCTCTTTCTTTTCTTAGTGAAACACCGCCCTGGACTTAGTCTATTGATGATTGAACCTGGGTTTTCTGTGTTGCAATTTTTGCAGGGTGTTAGAATACATTATGGTTTGAAAGAGGTTCATCGTAGTGTAGAATAATAATACGCACAATATTCTCGATCGTTCAGCGCAATAGCGGATACGTCATTGCACTAACATTCTACGTTTGCACATCGTGAGACAACTGATCAACTATCTTCAATTAAAGAATACATTATTTGAGTTCTTATAGAGAGCTTTGATCACTTCCTCACCACTGTCATCTTCTTCGACGTTCCTGGCTGCAGGTGGCTCAGCCTCCTCCTCAGATGATTCAGAATCTGGATATTAAAAACACAAACAAAGTTACAGTCTAGTGTGGTTGTAAAAACAAACAAAAAATAGATAACAAAATCTAGAAAAGAAATCCAATTCGACTTTTTGTTAATAAGAATATCAGATATTGGAGAAATGCACAGACTGAATCAGATCGGCCCGAAGATCGATCCTTGCGGTACAACAAATTGTGCTGTCCATGGATCAGTACTCCAGTCTTTCTGATTGCCCTCTGAATTTATGTTCTTTATTCTTATTCAAATTTTTTCCTTTACTCTTATTTAGAATTGGAAAAATCACAGTAAATATAAAAATAGATATGTAAAATACAAATTGACATACACAAATATTAATTTGTTTTCATCCTATTAACTTGTTTTTATGTAATCTATTGTGTTTTCTGTTTATGTTATGAATTTGTATACTTTATGTTTTGGCAGGGCTCTCTTGAAAAACGGGCCATGTGGCTTGAACGAGGCCACCCTGTCTTTTAAAGAATACTTGAATAAACGAATGATTAAATAAATAAATAAATAAAAAGACATTTCAGATGTTCATCGGCTTTAATTTCACTCTCTTTTAAGTCTGATTTACCTATGGGGAATTGAGAAAATTGTGATAAATCTATAAAAAAAAGAATATAGATTAATATTAAAGCATTTTCCAAACGACCCACGATATTTTTCAAAAACAGCAATCGGGTGCAACTAGAAGATTTTTTTCTTTTTGTTTTAATGCAGAAATATAAGAAATATAGTTCTCGCACAGTAAAAGTAACGTCTCTGTTACACCATGCTTTAATAAAAAAAAAGATCAAATGATTAAGGGACTTACCACTGCGGGCTTCTAGGAGTGCCAGAGCTCTAAGGGCTGTCTTCAGAAATATACTTCTCGCTGGCTCGCTCGAATCCTCTGTATCAAAGACAAAATAATGAACTCAAGATATGTAATTAGAACAGGAACCCTCAAAATTACAAGGTTAAACGTAACGGCCCGTATTCTGATGTCAGGTTTAACTTAAACTCAAGTTTAAATCTGTGGTTTAAGTATGGAAAGCCAAAAGAGGCTTGAATCTATAACGGTAGGTTTTTAATTTACCAGTACATGTGGCACTCATAGTATTATAAACTGTCTTGGAATAGAAACTTAAATAGTTTTCTACATTATTAAAGCATGTGAAAAGAGAGCAGTTAACAAAAAAAATATACATTGTAAATAAAGTTTTGGCTTTTTTGGCTACCCATACTTAAACCACAAATTTAGACCTGGGTAAACTTAAACATCGCTATCGGAATACGGGCCAACGGGTTTCCAACACTGATGTCCCAAAACAGGCTTAGAGTAGACCATATACAGGCAAATCAACACCTTTGCGTTTTTCCAATTAAAATCGCTCCCTGGGAGGTGTTTCACCAAGATAAGAAAGACTTTACGCACGATTTTACGTTCGACTGTTATCCCTTCCTGTGCGTATAATTCATTATAGTACGCGCATTCAGCGCAAGAATTGATACCAGTCGATCTTAACGTTGTGCGTAACTTTAAGAAAGACTTGGTGAAACACCTCCCTGGACGCACAAAGACGCAGGTCTTAGGGTGGATGACGTTCGGCGTACGCTCGTTGAGCGCAAGCCGAATGTCAATCCACCGTCTGACCAGCGTATATTGTGTGCGTGGGGAGCGTTTTAAACGCTGAGCCGACGCAGGCTAAAAACGCAAAGGCTGAAAACGCTGAAATCATTTGATCAATTCCTCACCAGTATCATCTTCTTCGACGTTCCTGGCTGCAGGTGGCTCGGCCTCCTCAGATGATTCAGATTCTAGCGATGAAAAACACAAACAACATTACAGTTAGTGTGGTTGCAAAAATACAAATGGACGAAAAAAGTATTCTTAGAAATCCAATTAGAATTTTAGTTGATAAGAATATCAGATATTGGGGAAATGTACAGACTAAAAAAAATATCGGTACGAAAACCGATCCTTGTGGAACGCCAGATTCAGCTGTCCATGGATCATATATATTACCATTAAACATGTTAGCGTTAATTCGAGTTTTCAAACCACACAAAGACGACTTCATCAAGCCAGGCCAGAAATATGAAATTAATACTCCGAGTGATTTAGTAGATAGTATTTTCCGCGAGGATTATGTGAATTGTGTTAAAAAAAACAAAAGATATAAAATGAGTATGAAAAAAGAATTCCCAACGACCGAAAACTTTTTTTCAAAAATGGCATTCAAATGCAACCATATTATCATTTGTTTTTGCTTCAATACGGAAGTACAATATATGAAGCTCCCTCGCAGCAGAAATAACGCCTCCGTTGCATCGTTCTTTAATCAAATCATCAAGTCGTGTAGGGACTTACCACTGCGTGCTTCTAGGAGTGCCAGAGCCCTCAGGGCTGTCTTCAGAAATTCCCTTCTCGCTGGCTCGTTCGATTCCTCTGTATCAAACACAAAAAAATAATATACCCAAGGTGTGCAATTAGAACGACAAACCTTATTATAGTACATATATATTAAATCATTATTCATTATCATCATTATTATCTTGATATGGAAGCGTCGTGGTGTAGTGGTTCTGACATTCGCCTTTCAGGAAGAAGTCAGCGGTTCGAGTCCTGCCCATGGAGTTAATTTCCTTCAGCAAGAAATTCATCCACACTGTGCTGCATTCAACCCAGGTACCTAGCAGGAATTTATTCCTTGGAATGCTTAAGCGCCTAACCGGCTTGCTCGGCGGTTATAGCCAGGGTAGTACTATGGTACCTAGAATCAAGCGCAGTAAGGTATATGCATATAGTGATTGAGCTATATAAATGGACCTATTATTGTTCTGTTTTTAATAAAGACTTAGACAAGTGATGTTCAGCTAGCCTCTAAAGGGTTTCCCACATGACTAAATCGGATTATTTTTTTTAGCAAGCCTTCATAGCTGTCTTCAACGTTTTTTTTTTCAATCTGGCATTGTGTTTTTTCCTACTTTTAGTAAAAATGAGACATTTGTGGAATAAAATTATCTGCTAAATTTGTCACTGGACCAGATCATTTGATCGATTCCTCACCACTGTCATCATCTTCGACGTTCCTGGCTGCAGGTGGCTCAGCCTCCTCCTCAGATGATTCAGATTCTGGGGATGAAATTTTAAAAGAACAGAAGTTAGTGTGATTGAAAAGTATTCTTCTTTTTTTGCGAAATTACACATCTTGCAGATGAAATGACATATTATGTAATAAGTCGTCATTGCAGTATCGATTTATGAACGCATCTATGATCCTATATCCATTTAGGCCTATAGTGTAGTTTTGGGACAACTCTTTTTTTCCGAAAAAATATATAGACTTACCACTGCGTGCTTCCAGGAGTGCCAGAGCTCTCAGGGCTGTCTTCAGAAATTCCCTTCTCGCTGGCTCGCTCGATTCCTCTGTATCAAAGACAAAATAAATGTATCCAAGATATACAATTAGATTGGTTAACCTCGGTATATTCAAATATAACTGATTTATATTTATACGGTAGTCTGGATTTTCTGCTCTTAAACTAAAGTGAGACATTTTAGGTGTTTATACCTGGCCTCCAAATATCTTTTTTTCCGAATAAATTAGATAATTTGATCAAATCTTTACCACTGTCATCAAAGTTTATTATCTAGTAGTCTGCTTTTTCTGCTTCTTGATGAAGTGAAATATTTGTAGCGTTTAGGTGGAATTGCTCAAAAGTTGAAATCGATCGCAAGTTGCAGTTGATCGGAACGCGCCAATCAAAATCATTGTTTCATGCGCGTCATGTTAAATGTGCAAACCGTGCGCGAATGAAAATGCGCGTTACGATTGGCAAAGTTGCAGATGATTTGCAGTTGATTTTGAGCAACACCCCATTAATCTTTGAATGTTTTCAAATCATTCGATCAATTCTTCACCACTGTCATCTTCTTCGACGTTCCTGGCTGCAGGATAATAATAAGTCTTCTCCTCAGATTCAGATTCAGATTCCTCTGTATTAAAAAAACAAAAACAATTTATTCGTGCAATGAATGATAATGACAATACACGACATATATATAGCGCTTGATACAAAGTGTTTTTGTCGGTCTGTCCAATATCATCCGGATATAGCGTGGCAACCATCTGGTGCTTACTCCAATCTGCCTCACCTGGATTGAGTGCAGCAAATTGTGTATACGTTTCGCGCTGAAAGAAATTAAGGTCATGGGTGGGATTCGAACCGCCGATGGTTGTCATCAATATAATCCAATTTTCTTGATCTGATCTGGAATTCATTTATCTGATAGTATGATTTTTTACCGAAAACTATTTTCGAAAACTTAAGTCGAACGCAAATGATGCTTTGTGATGTTATTCAAATCGGAACCGGCTTTCGTTTGTTGTGTCAGCACAGTTGAATACGTGGTGTATGGTTATATTGTCTGTGGCCCGCTTAACTTTTCGGAAATAGTTTATATAGTGTTCGCTTTTGATTTAAAGTAAGACATTTACGGCGTTTAGTTCACTTCTAGATAGTTTTCAAACGAATAAATCAAACCCTTTGATAAATTCCTCACCACTATCAGATTCTTCGGCGTTCCTGACTGCGGGTGGCTCAGCCTCCTCTTCAGATGATTCAGATTCTGGAGATTAAAAACACAAACAAGATTAAAGGTTACTGTGATGAAAAGATTTTTCTGCTATGTGACACGTTTTGCTGATAAAATGCATGATTAAAAAAAATATTCTTCTTTACACAATTGATGAGACAAACGCTTTAACGATTCGTTCCAGGATGTGTATCTCGGGGACAATTTTGAATTTCTCGTACTTATGCTTTTTATTCTCTCATAATCAGATAATACACCTATTACTTTTGGGTTACCATGGGAGCATCGTGGTGTAGTGGTTCGGACTCTCGCCTCTTAACTAGAGGGTCGGTGGTTCGAATCTCTCCATGGGCGTTAATTTCCTTCAGCAAGAAATTTACCCATAGTGTGCTGCACTCAACCCAGGTGAGGTGAATGGGTACCGGCAGGAATTTATTCTTCTAAATGCAGAAGCGCCTACTTGGAAGCTATGCTATGGCCGGGTAATAATATTAGATAATTTGTCTCGCGCCTCTGAATAGGTGACTAGAGAGATGGCGTGTTTAAATTCTATATATTTTCATTATTATTACCATCGTGTAATCAAGTTTGCATCAAACACACTTCCGAAACAAGATTCTAGTATTGTTTCCCACACCAATGTATGAACAGAATACTACAACGATTCTCTTGGAGCACCTTGAAAAAGGCAAACGCACACAATGCAAGGTCAATTCAGTGTTGAGATAATGTTTGTGTGTACCTTGTATCAGTTGAAATAATGAGTAGACTTACCACTGCGTGCTTCCAGGAGCGCCAGAGCTCTCAGGGCTGTCCTCAGAAATTCCCTTCTCGCTGGCTCGCTTGATTCCTCTGTATCAAACAAAAAGATAATAACATCAATAAAGTTTGATTTTAATGAATTTCTTTTTTTTTTCTATTACTATCATCATTTTTGACCTGGTCTCATTTTTGTTTCTGCTTTTAATGAAAGTAGGACGTGGAACTAACCTCAAAATATGTTTTTTTTTTATCAAAAGAGAATCACGAAGGCATTATCACGCCTGGAGCGTGCGAGTTTGAAATGCGAACGGAGTGCGAAAAGTGATTGGTATTGTGACGTCAAAAAAGGGAAAACATTCCGAGCAAGAATGAAAAAAAAATTGAACGAACGAAACATCTTTCACTGAAGCCTTCGAAATGGTTATATGCACACAAAAGAAAGTATTTCCCCGATTGATGCGGTGTATTCCTGTTCAACATCCCTCAGCAGAATAAGGGGAAGGAATTTTCTTATGTGTATATAATATAGCTATGCATCGACAACACACTAACACACTGCTTGAAATGATGTAAAATTCAATAAATAGACATGTCCAATGAATGAAATGTTACATTAACAACCCGACTCCTTGAGTGTGGCAATTATTTTCTCAGATATAAAAGGCATAAGAAACAAAGAAAAGAATGTGCGAACGTACCATTTGATTTACGACAACAATGCACTTGCACCTTACTTACAATCTAGAGCATTTGCCGTCATGGTATTTTGGATAGCTTTACAGGATATAAAAGTAAATGAATAAAAAATTATTCAAAACATGTAGAAGAAGACAGTTTGCCCTCTCATATTATGCTGGATAGTTCCTTCTGCAAATGTCCCTTCCTTGACGTCATTACCGAAATAACACGAAATAACTCGAAAAATCCCGAAACCGAAATGCAAAAAAAGGAGCCCTAAAATCAGGTTTTTTGTTTTACAGTTTCGAATTTGATATGCAACAGTTCTTTCCACATATTATCCACATAATCACCTTTTAGTATTTGTGAAATATGTTGTATTCGTGATTTCCTTCGTGCTTCTTCCTCTTTAAACCAAATTGAAACATCTTAGCATGCGCTCACCACTGTCATCGACTGACTTTTTTTTTATCTAGCAGTCTAATCTTTCTGCTTTTTATTTGAAATGTAGACATTCATGATGTTTAGCTATCATCTGAATGTTTTTATACGACTTCGGTGAATAATCTTAGCTACTCCTCACCACTGTCTTCTTCTTCGACGTTCCTGGCTGCAGGTGGCTCCGCCTCCTCCTCAGATGATTCAGATTCTGGGGATGCAGTAATAAAGAAAAATACAAGTATATGAAATGTAACTTTATTTGATTTGCTACGCGACTTCGATTTTTTTAATGTAAAATGCACGCTGCTCGTTAGGCCTATTTACTAATTTGTAATTGAACAATCAACTCGTCAAACGTTTCAACGATCTATTCCATAAAATGATAACAAAAGGAGGTTTCGATTTCATTCGTCACAGTCACAGTCACAGTCGACCCGGAGGTAGTACGTCATAATTTTGCGCGTTTGCTTATGCGCAACTAGCTGTGATGTAACAATGAGCAGACGCGCAAAACTATGACGCACTGCTTCCGGTCGACGTGCCCTTCGTCACAGTTGACTGAAATCGAAAGCACCGTAATGTTTGCCAACTTACCACTTCGAGCGACTATACCTTTAAGGGCTGCATCGAGTGCGTGGATACGTGACCTGGTTTCTGCATCGAGCTCGTGGATACGTGATCTGGTTTCCTCTCTTTGTGGTTCTGGAACATTAAACGAATAAAGGAAAATTGTCCAATATGAAACATTTTTAACAGGCATGAATCGTTAATTATTAACGGAAGAGTGTGTAATGTGAACATTTGAAACCTCACTGGCTCACATGAATCCTTTGTATCAAACAAACAAAACTAATACGATTAAAAAAACTACTGCTAGAATTGTTAAATTTGCCCATTTGTTAGTTCTCTGATTCTCTGTTTTATGTTATTTGTATATACATGTAATTCCCTTGCATTATCGTAAATATAGTGATTTTAGTTGACTTTCTTAATAAAGACACAATTGAATAAAAATAACAATATATCAAAGGTTTGCAATTATATCGATAAACCTCAATATAGTCCATATTTCTTAAATTATTGTTTATTTTGATGATTATTATCTTGACATGGTCTGATTTATCTGCTTTCAATAAAAGTTAGAAATGTTATTGGAAGTTAGCTTGTACCCTTTTCATACGAATTTATTAAATCTTTTTATTAATTCCTCACCACTATCATCTCCATCGACGTTCCTGGCTGCAGGTGGCTCAGCCTCCTCAGATGATTCAGATTCTGGAAATTAAAATTAAAAAAAAAATCGATTTAGTGTGGTTGATAAAATACAAA
The DNA here is from genome assembly GCA_036244855.1 of Temnopleurus reevesii. NCBI lineage: Eukaryota > Metazoa > Echinodermata > Echinoidea > Temnopleuroida > Temnopleuridae > Temnopleurus > Temnopleurus reevesii. The sequence goes on from BQKZ01000858.1 coordinate 83,752, forward strand.
TAGATAAAAAGTATTCATCCCCAAAAGGAATCCCATTCTAATTTTGATTAACAAGGATATCAGATATTGGAGAAATGTACAGACTGAAGAAGATCGGGCCGAAGACCGATCCTTGTGGGACAACAAATTCTGCTGTCCATGGATCAGTCCTCCAGTCGTTCACTTTTGCCCTCTGAAGGCCGGACCTAACATTTTTCTTTTTGTTTGTAGTACTCACTCAAATTATTGAAAATTCACAGTTAATCTAGATATAAACATTCAAAAAGTCACTTCAGATCTTCTTCGGCTTTTCACTCTCTTTTAAGTTTTATTTTCCAAGAGAACTATGTGAGGACTTACCACTGCGGGCTTCTAGGAGAGCCAGAGCTCTTAGGGCTGTCTTCAGAAATTCCCTTTTCGCTGGCTCGCTCGAATCCTCTGTATCAAACACAAAATAACAGACGCAAGTTGTACAATTATAATGACAAACTTTATCATTCTATCATATAATGGTATTGTTATTTATTGCTCTCATCATTATTAGCTTGATCTTGTTACCAGTTTCATCGACTCTTTTTTTTCCCGGTAGTCTGATGTTTCTTCTTTTGAAATGAAGTGAGAGATTTGTGGTGTTTAACAAGCCTCTAAATTTTTTCCTACGAATAAATAAAATCATTTGGGTGAATCTTGATCAGGGCCCCGTAACATAAAGGTTAGCGATTGATCGCTATTTGATTTTGCGATCAATTGCAAACTTTAGTACATGATTTCTCATAGACCTGCGATTGATATAAATCGCTATCAGATTAGCAATTGATCGCAAACCTTTATGTTACGGGGCCCTGGTCACCACTGTCATCAACTCATTTTCAATCTGGCAGTCTGATTTTTCTGCATGCTTTTTAATTGAAGTGAGAGATAGTGTTTAACAAGACTGTACATTTTTTTTTCCTACGAATAAATCAAATCTTTTGATCGACTCCTCACCACTATCATCTTCTTCTACGTTCCTGGCTGCAGGTGGCTCAGCCTCCTCGGATGATTCAGATTCTGGAGATGAAAATGAAAAAAAGAATTATAGGTAAGTGAAATTGAACTATTTTTTTTAATTTGCTACGCGACATGATTTGTTAATAAAATGTTCTTTGGGTTAAAAGCAGTCGAGAATAAAATAATTATTGAAAAAAAAATGATAACAAAAGGAGGTATCGACATCATTCGTTACTGTCACAGTCACAGTCGATCGTAAGTAGTACGTCATAATGTTGCGCGTCTGTGAATTGCTACGTGCGCAACTAGCTGTGACGTAACAATGAGCGGACGCGCAAAACTATGACGTGCTACTCCCGGTCGACGTGCCCCTCGTCACAGTTGACTGAAATCGAAAGCACCATAATGTTTGCAAACTTACCGCTTCGAGCCACTAAAGCTTTGAGGGCTGCATCGAGTGCGTGGATACGTGACCTGGTTTCTGCTTCGAGCTCGTGGATACGTGATCTGGTTTCCTGTCTGTGTGGC
>BQKZ01000858.1:98758-112295 GCA_036244855.1 Temnopleurus reevesii
AGGGTGCCAAAATCACCGACAGGGGCGCCAAAATAGGTAATGACCCTTTTTTCTCTCTCAGCCCAGTTCAGCCCCCATTCCGGGGATACAACATTTGCTGCGAAGGGCACCAAATTTGTTAAACAGTCGAGTCCCCTCCCCGGGTCTCAAAATTCTCACATGGGTGCACGCAATTTCCATGATTACCCTTATTTTTTATCGTAAATGTCGTACGATCAGAGCAGGGTTACGGTGCGGAGGTCCCGCGTTGATTGTGATGTACGAATTTTGTTTCAACAGATTAAAAATGCATCGTGGAGAAATCAGAATGATCCTGTGCTAATCGTATACGATATGCCCTACGATGTTTGTTATGGGCTACGATCACTACGATTGTAAAAATATTCGTATAACCCCGCTCAACGAAATCTTAATGGTTACGGAGCTCGGAGACCATAAACCCGTACGAAAATCGTGCGATCATTGTATGTCGCCACAGAGAGATCGTGCTATTATTCAAGGGATACGGTCAGTCTACGGTAACCGTACAATGGTCGCAGATCAAATCGTCATTATTTTCACGAACTGACGGGAGACAGAGGGTTTTGTTACACAATATGAGTTGTTCGATATGATACCCGTTGAATTGGTGATATGTCGGTATTTCTTTTTCTTCATGCAACAATACCCTTTGGCTCCCGTCACTTCGTGACAACACGGACAAAATGACTCGTTATAATAAGGCCCCAGTCACACAGAAGCCTGGAAGCAACACGATTCAAAACTACTATTTGTTCAATTAAAAGTTAAGAGCCTGCAAACAATGAATCGTGTTGAATCGTGTCGCTTCCGGGCCTCTATGTGACTGCATGGGGCCTAAGGAAATAATCGACCAATCCATCGTACGAAGACCATACCTAATGTAGACGATTCATAAAGCCGTCGCCGCTTCCACAAGTTCAGCCTACCTCACATTTTAAGACTATACGATCCGATTTTAGAAGAGACTATAATAGCATCTCTCAGAAGCATTTAAAAACATTGATTCTTTTCATTGAGGTCCCGAATACTTAGGGGGTGTTGCTCAAAATCAACTGCAACTTTGCAAATTGTAACGCCCATTTTCATTCGCGCGTGGTGTGCGCATTTAACAAGACGCGCATGAAACAATGATTTTGATTGGCGCGTACCGATCGACTGCAACTTACGATCAATTGCAATTTTTGAACAACACCCCCTTAGACTAATAACAATAGAGAAAAATTGCATCATACAAGCTTCATCGTCAGGAGGAACAACAAATAGGCTCCGAGTAATGAAGAAGTCAGAGTAGTTAGAGCAATCCACGACTTGAAACTGATTTGTCCCACAAATGCAATAAAATCATATTCTTAGTATATTCTCGGTGCAATAATTATATAACATTGAATGGCAATGAATGGTATACCAGGGAATATTGCACGAGTTAGGGCAATATTGGCCCTAACGAGTGCAATATTCCCGGTATTTAATGAAATAAAGCCATCCAATATAATTATTATTATCTTTACATTAGCCTTTGACTTACCGGTATTATTGTAGAAGTATCAGGAGGCTGATCACTGCTTTGCACATGCGTGAAATTGAAGCCGTAAAACATGGCATAATGTTGCACGGCTTAAAACTCTCATATAGATAATAATCAGATGTATTTTATTTGTTAAAGTGCCCATATAAAATGCTATTATGATTCATATCATGTATATACCAAATCGAATCGTAAGCCGGTCTTAACGTGTGAGCTGGGTTTTATGCTACCATGCGTGGAGATATCATCGTACATTTTATGTACGGGGAGAACAATTTTTTTCCAGGGACTTTTACATAATGTAATTCGATGCAATTATTTCTAATTTTGTCATCATTACTGGAGTGAGGTGTTAATTGCTTGTAATTGTCAAAATAGAGTCGTCTGTGAATTTTGGAATTCCATGTATTCTTTGGTTCATTTGGTCAATTCACTTGAGGAATTCATGTGGAACAAATATTTTAATCATGTTCGCGGAGAAAACAACATTTTGAGTGGGTTTATATTTCAATGGATGTTTGCCTAGATCATTAAGCAAACTTTTTTGTTGTTCCCAATCAATTAATATTTTAAATTTTCGCTATGTTACCATTGTAACGATGCATAAATATTTATGTATACCAGTACTATTTTTTTTGCAATGTAACAGGGGAAAAATCCCAGATGGTCCCATTTTTATAAGTCTTTTGTATGACTCGGCCGGGGATCGAACCCACGACCTTCCGTTCATGGGGCAGACGCTATACCACTGAGCCACCCATGACCGGAGAAAGCATTTCATTGTAAAGTCTTGGCATGATTAAAAACAAAAAATAATATTTATATTCTTATATGAATTACTGTTTTGCCTCATGGGGCAGTATTGACATTAATTTCCCTCAGAATATTTTGTCTATCAGTGTCAAAATTAACACACTGGAGATAGGAAGACCCCTTTCTCCGGAGTCAATTATCGTGTTTTCCCTCTCCTTCTTTAAAATGCATAAACAAAATTCGTATATCATTGATTTATTCACATTCATTTACAGTAATGCTAAACAACTGCAAATAATTGTTTTTTGTTTTTTTGCCAAAACAAATAATAACATCGGCGCAGAGGTCGCTATTCAAAACAAGTCACATTGATAGAATTAAGTCAAACTCATTGAACTCGTGTGTAACTTGGAATAATGTCAGCCATTTTTTTTTATTTTACATACAAATCCGTTGATGTGGACAATTTCACCTATTTTTCCATCAGGTGAAAATGCAGCTTGAAGAGTTCATGCTTTAACAAAAAATTGTTGCCTCAGCAATTTATAGATTGGTTTACAAATAATGCTTTCCATAGCTATGAAACCAGAAACTCCCCAAAATATCACAGTGTTTTTTTCAAGACAACCCTAGGGCAAAAAAAAAAAAAAGGTCAAATACAGAGGCCAAAATCATGTAGAATAAATTCAGTAATCATTGTTTCATGCTCGTCTTGTTAAAATAATGCGCATACCTTGAGCGAATGAAAATGCGCATTAAAATTTGCAAAATTGCAGTTGATTTGCAGTTGATGTTGAACAACAATAATGAATTCACTTCAATTCAATTCAGGTTTATTAAAATCATAATCATCAAAGTACAAAATAAAAGTCCGAGGACTAATAACATTTTGTTTACAAGCAAGACATAAAATAATCAAATCAAAATCTTACATACGTGCGAATTTTACGATGAAATTACTGGAAATGAGAAGTAATGAATTGTGCCATTCCTAAGATGGGATGAGGTAGTCTGTGAGATCGTCAACTCAATACTTTGGACAACACCACATGAACACAACCCCTGACTCCATCCTCTGGCGTCCCTATACAGATCTTGGGAAAGTACATTAATGGTATCCATTCTTTCATATAAGACCCATTGGAAATACATAAGATTACGATGTACCGAAGAGAATATCAATTTTAGAGAGAGAGATCGACAGAGAGAGGGAGGAGGAGAGAGAAAGACAGAGAGAGGAGGAGGAGGAAGAGGAGAGAGAGAGAGACAGAGAGAGGGAGAGAGAGAGAAAGAGAGATGGGGGGGGGGTCCTACTAGAAAATGTGTGCATTTTCTACCATTCCTTTTTGTAGCGTTTCTACGACACGCAGTATTTCGGCTCGCTCCCTCACAATATACATTTGATCCCTGAAAAATAACCTTTGGTGGAAAAAGGATCCGCCCGTGTGGAAGAGCAGAATGCATCACAAATATGTAAGTCTGAGAATACCATATAGCGAATGAGGCCTTTTTGGGGTACGCCCCCCATATTTATTCATGAATCCAAGGGTTGAATTTGTCGTACTGAAGGGCGCACTGAAAGGGGGAGAGGTGACTCCGGAATATAATGTACAAATTTTTCCCCTGCTTGTCAGCTCTTCGGGGCGTAAAATTTGAAGTTGATCGCCCCCCCCCCTAATCCTCGATTAGGTATTCAATACTGGGTGCGCGAATGAATAGGACCTAATGACTTGCAGATTTGGATTCACAAATATGACCTTTACCCCGACACTTGTACAAACTTGAACGAGTTGCTTTGTCAATTGCTTATATCAAAATGATATTAAAACGTATGTACACATAAGAAATTAAACAAATCTGACTGAAGTGGGCAAAATCTGTATTTACCATGCACTTTAGCATCGACGTTTCAACGTATCAACCAACGACCAATATTCATCCTTATAGCAGGTTTTGATTTTGTCGTGTATTCGGTGATTTGAGAAATCTGTTGCGGCCTTGCAATACAGTTGGGATCTCTGGCTAACGCCACTCCCGCAAAAGACACTGAAATTCTCGAACAATTTCTTGAGGAATCAAACACAGAAAAAGAGCAGTTCAATTATTGCATCACCCCCGCAAAAGATACTGCACTTCTCTGACAATAATTATTAGAGGAATTCAGCACAGAAAAGGTGAAAGTTCTTCATAGTTTTTCATTATTGAATTAGCTAGAAGCCTGTTCCAGTATGGTCCAAGGACAGCAGTGGACGGTCGTCTCTCTAGTGGCCGTCGGAGTGGCCTTCATGTCTTCAATCTCATACCTCTATTGGACAGATGCCCTGCCATTCCTACGCAACAACTTCCCTCAAGATCTACCCTTCGGGGATCGGTTAGCCTATGCCATCCGCTGCCTCGCTTTCTCTATGGTGCCCCTCTTTATAGGAGTCAAATCCGTGGCGAGCAGGAGATTCGGGAGCATTGACACCCTCGGGGCCCAGCCGACGGCACCGGTGGATCCGAAGCAGCACCGGAAGTTCCTGATCTGCCAGCGGAATCTGCAGAACACCCTGGAGCAGACTGTCCTACACGTTGGCGCCATCCTGACCCTAGCATCCACCCTCCAGGTTGATCAGCTGTCTATTATTCCAGTCCTTGTTTTCTTCTTCGTGGTGGGACGTTTCACGTTCTTTGCTGGGTACCTGTATTTTGATAATCCACTCTACAGAGCTTTCGGATATAGTCTAACCTTTATGCCGAATGAGGCTGCTCTAGCGTACGTCATTTCCACCATCACTATTCGAAATATCTTCCCATAACCTGAAAACTGTGATTGCTTTTTTCAAAGTGGAACGTTTTACATTCTTCGATGGATAATTTAGTCTGAAATTTATGCCGACTGAGGCTGCACTAGCATACGCCATCTTCGTCATCACTCTCAGTAATATCTTCCAATAACTTTGATCGCTTTTCATAGTAAGAGGTTTAACGTTCTTCGCCGGGTGCCTATTGTTTGATAATCCACTCTACAGAGTTTTCGGATTCAGTTTGACCCTTTTGCCGACCATTGCTGCTCTAGCGTTCGCCATTTTCACTATCACTATTCGAAATATCTTCCATAACCTAAAAAATGTGATTGCTTTTTTCATAGTGGAACCTTTTACCTTCTTCGCTGGATAATTGAACTTTGATTATAAATCCACATAAATACAGAGATTCTCGCTGAATGAAGTTAACGCAAAGAGTGGGATTCGAACCGTGACTCTCTGGTTGAAATGCAAGAGTCATAATCACTACACCATGACTCCTTCACGCCTCTACGAATTAGCACGTAAATGAGATTGGTTGATTTATATTGATTTCCTTTTAAAGGAAAATACTTTGATAGTGATGTTGCAGGAATCACACCAACGATCCAGTGATTAACAATCTACATAACCGCTTGACCAAATTACGATGATTCAAGCATTCACTGAGTAGTTTTTCACAAGCAATTTATGTAACTCTCGTAATTTGATGATGATCCGAGAGTGAACGTGCATATAGCCTACAATTTTACAAGCATTCTTTCAAGATCCTTCATATTCCCGGCTTTCTCCGATATACATTGATATTCAAATCTATAGTTTATTGTTCTAATTTTTTTGCGTGATTGTTTTGTTATATTGAGAATTCAAAAATAAAATAACTAAAATGACATGAAATTTTCAAGAGTCGCTTCGTATAAAATACAAACAGAATATTGCAACCCGGGGCTAATTGCGCGAAAGGCTCTTTGCTAACCTCTTCTTGCACAGACTTCTTAACTTCTTGTGTCAACCTCTTAACATAGGAGTATGCAATGTTTGTGTCGATGTTAAGAGCCTGGCACAAGAGGTTAAGATGTTTCATCAAGAAGTTATTGCTAAGACCATTTCAAGCAACTAGCCCCTGAATTTGCGTGGCAGGGTATTCCATCAACACACCTTCGCCAAAACCCTCACGGAAACTCGATAGATAGCTATTAGCGAGGTTACGCACCGTCAACGCGAACGGCAAAATCGCTGATCAATACCATTTTCGACCCGTCTAGGTCGACTTCGCTGGTTGCCAGTGACAACAGCGGCGAAGAGCAGAATTCTACAACGGTTTTTGCTCAATCCCGCGTCCGTCTTAGATGCAGGAACGTAGCCAATCAGGTGCGGCCAAGCGTATCACGTGCCTATTACCGCGGTCTTTGGATTTCGGCGTGAAAGCTCGATTCCTGACGTCACACTCAATTTGCATACTGCCGTTGAGCGAGTAGCGTAAAAGAAGTTAAGAGCAACGGAGGGAATAAGGACGGGCTAGCAAGAACGTAGGAATCTGACGAATTCTCCCGTCGTTAAGCCGCTCCGTTTTCGAGCGTAACCTCCCTATTGATATAGCAAAGAGGACATCCCTCCTGTAAAACAAGTTTTTAGCATTTGTATTGCCAGGTAGCTGTTTCTGTCCATTCACAGAGCCCGCAGTTCGAGTTCATTTTATTATAACGTTTTAATTTGGGTATTATTTAATTTTTTGTTTGTTGTTGGCGCCATGCTATCACGCCTTAATTGGCACGTTTATTATCGTCGAGTGTGCATTTGTACGAGTGTGCGTATGTGTAGGTGTGTGTGTGTGTGTGTGTGTGTATGTGTGTGTTGTACGTGTGTGCGTGTGTATGTTTCTGTATTTGTGTAGATGAGGGTGTGTATTTTGATGGCTTCTTTGCATTTTTTTTTCAGTCTCATCCCAACTTTGCCGGAAATCCTGATCGTCTTTTTACGTTTTTGTATCCCCTTTTCCGATTCCTTTATATTCGTCTCACCCCAAAATCTTCTTTTCATTGGCCTCAACCCTCAATCCCCCTTCTCTCTCTCTCTCTCCCTTTCTATCTTTCTATCTCTTCCACGTCGAACTACTCACCTCTCTCTCACTCTCGCACACCCCACCCCTTTGTCTCCATTCCTCTCTCTCTCTCCCTCTCTCTCGCTATTTCTCTCTGCCCCCCTCTCTCTCTCTTTCTCTCGCTTTTTCACCCCCCCCCCCTCTCTCTCTTTTTCACTTGATTTCAATATTTGCTTGCATATTCAAAAAAGCACAAATAACATCAACTCTGTTGTAAAACATGAAAATCAACAAATCATTTTAACCCCCATTACCGTTCACACTGTAATTCCCACAGATAAACCCACACACACACATAGATATAAACCTGCACACACACTTACACGTACACACACACACACCCACTCACACATACACACACACAAAAGCGTACACACACCCTCTCTCTCTCTCTGCCTGTTTCGCCCCTTTTCTATTCCCCCTACTCTCTCTTTCTCTGTTTCTCACTTTCTATCTCCCCAATATCTTTTCTAACCCCACCCCCTCCCATGACCCAAAACACTTCAACATGGGCTCAAGGGGCTTCCACACATACACGGTACGCAACAAGTATGAACATGGTGTGCCAACACGATGTCAACACGAATGAGCAAGGAGTCAATACGGAGATCACCACGGTGTCTACACGGAAGGAAATTATGAACACGGAACCAACGGTGTTTCTACACGGTCTCTACAAGGAGTTACACGGTCTCAACTGGGTTACCGCGGAGTGGGCACGGTGACCGCGCTTTGGGAAATAGCCAATGTTTTACCAATCATGGGAAAAGCTTTCACACATTCAAGGAACAAATAAGGATCAACACGGTTCATCGCTCCGTGTTGGAACCTTGTTGAATCGTGTAAGCTCCTTGATAAACCTTGCAAGACCGTCTTGTTGCCCCCTAAGTACCTGGAGAAAAATTAAAATGTTTAATTTTTCATGGCTTGAACACGGTGGCTACACGGTGGCTACACGGTGATTTGCTATTTTAGGCTCCGTATAGCCACCTTGTACATCCTTGGATAAACGTGTAGCCGTCGTGTAGCCACCGTGTTGCCACTGTGTAGCCACCTTGTCGCTAATTAGTCACCACAAAACAACAATTGTGGTAACGATTATCTTCAACATGAAATAACAGAGTCAAAATAGACAAGGATTTTTTTCTCGTGTTCTTTTTTATTTTTTTAATTCAATCAGTTTATAAAAGATGTGATAATGTATCAGTTAGCCTCGGCACTCAAAAGTCACTCATATAAAATACTCAAATGCAAACTATAAATTTACAGAATATACAGAAATATTGAATTAGCAAATTTACCAATATCAGGACGTTTTAATAGCAATCGAGTAAATTGTGGGCCCTGTTTAATAATGTCCATTTTTCAGCCGAGCTTTCTCAGATGTAACTTGTTGCAATCAGATGTTTCCTCTTTTAATCATGAATAATTCTAACTTCTGTGAGTTATTATCAAGGTAAAACTGTTTGGTTGTACTTAAATGAAAACTTTGAAAATGTGGATCAGACATTCGGGGGAAAATCTTCATGCTTTTGTTCTTTCAAACACATTTCATAAGATTTAGAAAGGAAAATTTAAAAAGGGAAAAAATGAAGGCAGCAAAAACCAGGTCGTGGTATTTTCAGAGGGTCGGTCAATTGTGGCCAACCAAACAATTTTGGGGCCTTATTACAATCATAAAATGGCACCACTGAATTAATATAATTAATACTGTACTTGATGAAAGACTACACATATCAGCCAAATATGGACGGAATCTCAATGTGATTACAAGTATAGCTTCTGACAGGACTACGATAGAAAAGTGTTTAGCAAAATAATGAATGAAATATTACAGATTATATTATGGGTCAAAAAATGTATTTATCAGTGATTGGTTAAAACACTTTCACGTGATTGAATATAATTTCGACTAGTTTGGGAACTTGGCCCAAAAAATTACTATGTGAGAAAATGACGTAGGTTCATGACGATATTTACGTCACTACTTCACATAGTAAAAATATGTAGGGAAATTACGTCACATTCGCGACGGTTCAACATGAACTTTTGTGTGCGATCAGTGTGTGCGAACTTCACCCGCGAGCGCCAGCTTGTGATCAGTCATCGCTCATTCAAGATGGCGGCCTCCACTTCCCGGAGATTTGGTCAGTTTTCTGACGAGGATTTAGAAGATTTCATCACTTCAATGGATAGTGAAAACACAAAAAAGCAGATAAAGTAAGGGATGTCCGTCTTCAGAGAATTCTGAATGCTTAAAGAACCCTGTAGCATACATGGGAATGGATGTAAATAGTGTAAATATGTTGACACTTTTGCGTTAACTTTCAAGACAGTTTTCTCATGAGTTTTGGAGAACATTGAACAATATTCTTGTGAACAAAAACTTTGCAATGCCCCTACAGTATTTACAGAGACCAAATCAATCGACAAGAGACCATCTAGTCTAAGGTAAGCTTTGTTTTTATTTTATTTGAGCAATTTTTTGACCCATAATATAAAACAAATATACCTTGCCTTGATTTCGACTTTCTCGTTCAAACTATGGGCCTCGGTGCCTCCAAAAGTACTATTTATATCGGGGCTGCGCCCCTCAGCAAATATTACTTTTTGGTCAGCGCACCTCTTCCCATAGTTTGAACGAGAAAGTCTCAAGGCAATGTATATTTGTATACTATGACCTATTGTATTATATAACATAATATTTCGTAGACGTTTTTTAAGAAAAATACAAATGGGATCTTGCAGTTATTTACACACTACTATGACCTAAAACAAAATTTTGTAGACGTTGTTTATCAAAATTATTGGCTAAATCTTAAAAATTAATTTACAGCGACAATGGCCTATAGGGCGACGTACAAGGCAGTATTTTTCTACTCTGTCCAGCAAAATTACAAATAAATCTTACAGTTAATTACACACGACAGTGCAAGAATAAGGTAATATCTTATAGACTGCTTCTCACTAAAATTACAAATTTCAATTTACAGTTATTTACACACGACAATGACATATAGTTATAGGACAATATTTTGTAGATGTTGCTGACCATAATTATATGGGAATGAATATTACTCTTATTTGTGTAAATTTGTCCTTCATTACGGTATCCTAAATTTAACTAGACAACTTTCTATAATTTCATTCAAACTTTCAGTTTTCTCTGGTTTTGTCATATCAAACACCTTGTATCGCCCTTCAGTTCCTGAAGATGGTGTTAAACTTAATTTCGAAAATTTAAAGCTCAACAAAATGTCTTTTTTTTAAGTCGTGGGGTCCTTTTGTGTAGCCTGCCAATCAGTTATTGACATCAATAAGATTGATAAGTTTGTGGTAGATTAGAGGTTTACAGTAAAATAATGTATGATAGCGCAGGACTTTTATTTTACGATAAATTGATAGAACGAACTCAATGCAGAATGAGCCGGTTTTTTTATAGTGTTTTTAATCTCGTCTTTTCCAGAAAAAGATTAACAATGCTTGTTGTAAATTTGGGGTTTATACAGACAAATTATGTATAATAGCACAGGCCTTTTATTTTACGATAAATTGATAGAACGAACTGACTACAGACTTATCCGTTTTTTAGAATCTTAATTTCGTCTTTCATAAATCAATAACTTTCATATCACAGCATTGCAACATGCTAAAAATATATATCCTCTCAATATTATTTACAAAAGAATGGAGTAGAATTATAACATTGAACAAAAGTTTTCCGATGAAAGCAAATACCAGTAGCTTGATGTAACTTCTTAGGACTCGTTGTTTCTTGTCATTTTGCTGCTGCTTAGCCTAAAAAATAATAAAAATAGAAAATAAAGTTGTAGACAGAACAAAGATTGAGAGATAAGATTGGAAAATGTGAAAAGGCACATACAGATTGGAAGATAGAGAGACCACCGTTACCAACTACAAAACATCAAAACAATAATAATGATAATGATAATCATCATCATCATCATCATCATCATCATCATCATCAATATCATCATCATCGTCATCATCATTATCATCATCATCATCATCATCCTCATCATCCTCATCATCGACAACATTATCATCATTATCATCATCATCATCATCATCACCATCATCATCATCGTCATCATCATCATCATCATCACCATCATCATCAGCGTCATCCTTTTCATCATGATCACCATCACCATCACCATCAACAACATCATCATCATCATCATCATCATCATCATCATCATCATCATCCTTTTCATCATGATCATGATCACCACCACTACTACTACCATCACCACCACCACCAACACTATTATCATCATCATCATTATCACCATCACCAACACCATCATCATCACCATTATCATCATCATCACCACCACCATCATCATCACCACCATCATCATCATCATCTTCATTATCATCATCATTCTCCTCACCACCATCATCACCATCATCATCATCATCATCATCATCATCATCATCATCATCATCATCATCATCATCATCACAAACATCATCATACTTACGCGCAAACGATGAGGCAACGTGTACAGTGGTACTCTGTAGATTGTTATAGGTCGGCTGGCCTGTCACAACCTAATAATTAACGAAAACAAAAATAGATGTAATCAAATAGAACATGACGATAATACCCGAGTTTCATACATTTCTTGACCAGCAAGGATATCTCACTGAGCGGCGAATGTTTGCTTATATAGCGAATTTCGTGAGATTCGCCAATTATTTTCTACCGAATATTTGCGAAAAATCAGGGATCGCTTCTGCCGTCGACGTCAGTTAGAAACTTGGTGACTGTTAGCAAATGTTTACGACAGTTTTTCAAATATTTGCAACTATTTGCCGCTCCCTTGCAACAATTTGCGAATAATGCCAGGTGATCTTTATTTTCAGCAATTATGGTTTCTTGTTTGTTATCAGTGACAAATAAAAAAAAATGTTAGTCACACCATATTGCGACCGTTCGTGAATGCTTACAAGTGCTTTGCGAATGTTTACCCTGTTAAAGAAAATATAAATCTGTTAGAAATTGATTTGAAAAGCAAATAAACTGCTTGCGACATTAAAACCATTTTGCGACCTTCCTTGCATATCAGTGAGATCGGATACACCCTTTATAAGAATATAAACAGCATCAAATCAGTTGTCTTACCCGCCAAAGATTTGTATTTTAACATCAGATTAGTGTAACTTCATTAAATTTGTGTACTTAATTAATTAATTGATTAATAATTAGTTTTCCGTTCTTTTAAACCTTTATTCTATGCGCAGACGAATAAAAGGGAATACCCTAAGTTAATTTTCATAAATAAGAATGATAGTAGATGGAATCTATGCATCGCACGTATCCATTTACGGAGTGCTCAATGCGCTTTCCATTATTATAACCCCGGCTTTATAGACCGGCGTACTGCACTTCGTACTTCAAGAAATGAATTTTCCTACTGGGTACCATTTCATTTCCCCTATAGGGTGAGTGTAATAATAATAATAACAATAATGGTGGCTACTTATAGCACAATGTTGATCATTTCTTGCGGAAGGAAGTCAATGCAATGAGTGGGATTCGAACCTACGACCCTAGTTAAAAGGCGAGATTCAGAACCACTACACCACGACACCAAGTCTTTTGAAAGAAATACAATCTTACCACAGTGGAGGATGGGGTGACGTTGTTATTCATTCCCATACACGCGTAGATGGAACCAGTAAAGGCTGTTACAAACATGACGAAAGCCACTACGCATGCAATGGCGTGCATAGCCAGGACAATCTGGATAATAATGATGAATAAAATAAAACAAATAATGTTATTCGTTCGTTTATTCATTCATTCATTCATTCGTTCATCCATTTATTCAATTATTAATTCATCCCCATACATGCGTAGATATACCCATTAAAAGCTGTGATGAACATGATGACTGCTAATACGCAAGTTATGGCGTGAATAGCCAGGACACTGTGGATCATCATGGTGAATAAAATTATTCAATATTCAATCATTTCTAGACATGCGTAGATGAACCCAAAGCTGTGAGGAACATGATGAATACCACTATGCATGCAATGGCGTGCATAGCCAGGACAATCTGGATAATTGTGATGGATAGAAAAAAACAATGTTATCCATACATTTATTTCATCATTCATTTGTTTTCATTCCCATATATGCGCACATATACCCCATTAAAACCTGTGATGAACATAATGACTGCTACTACGCATGTTATGACGTGTATTGCCAAAACAGTCTGGAATGAAATTAATCAACATTCACTCATTCCCAGATATGCGTATTGATCCAGTAAAAGCTGTTACGAACATGATGAATACCACTACGCATGCAAT
>BQKZ01000859.1:0-11623 GCA_036244855.1 Temnopleurus reevesii
AGACAGCTAATTGTAAACTGTACCAAAAGTCGCGTTGAATCGTGTTGCTTCTGGGGCCCTATGTGACTGGAGCCTAAGGTCATCATTGTCTTGGCCACTTGGGATACGAGTGGCGGCTGTCTTCCGAGTCCATCTCCTGTTTGTCCTGCGTCCATTGAATGTGAAGGACGTACGACCTGTGAGAAAAGGAAAGGTGAAAACAATAAATTATCGCCTAATTCTATTGCAAATGAAAGTAAACATGTTAATAGTTATTCACGAGCATCAAATTGGGAATTAAGATAACCTTAAACTAACCTTTCGTCAGAGGAAGAGAAAAAACAATGAGATGAACCGAGCAAAACAAATAAAGGTAACATATTTGTAATATTTGCTAATAAAATTGGCAACTGTTCTTGAAATTGTCATTGCCTTCCCTAGTTTTCAATTATACTAAAATGAAGTAACTTTCTTAGCCATTTTCTGATATATATATTAAGAATTTTCTGCATTTTAAAAAGGTGTTGAAATATCATCTTCTAAATTCGTATTTAACTTAGTTGATTAGACAAACTCTCCTATTTATCTCCATTCTGGACGTGTATTGAGATTATTTCTTTCTTGTTCGTTGTTAGATAGTGTTTATGATTATGTTTCATACATTTTTTGCTGTGTTATCTGTATCTTGGTGTTATCTGCTATTCAACACGTGTTTGTTTAATAAGGTTCACAATTGATGATGATTCTATGTGTTCACATTATATTCATAAGTGTAGGATAGTTACGTAGGGATAAGTACATGTATCTTAGTTTTATTTCCTTGATTGGTATGTAGTCTTCTATCTTAACGTCGTGGACCCCATTGGAAATAAGCCTTGTCGGCTGCCATGGGTTATCCAGTCATGTATGTTGCTACTGACGAATAAATCAAATCAAATCAAATCATGTTCCTCTAGCTGCTTGCCTCATTCATCTGATTTTCACGCTTGGGCTATAGAGCAATAGTTGTGGGTGGACCTTTATTCTAAACTAAACAACAACCGCCAAGAACCGCCTTTTGCCCAACCCATTGTTTTTCTATGATCACGATGATGTGTGTAATAATCATGTGATTTCATGATGACAGAGCTATATCAGAAACAAAAATTTGTAGAGAAGAACCGTCTTTACATGTTGCTTATTGTATTGTTTTCTTTAATCAACAACAACCGCCCAAAACCGCCTTTCGCCCAGCCTATTGTTTACCTATGGTCATGGTGATGTGTGTAATATGTCATATGGTTTCATGTTGACAGAATACTATCAAAACAGACACTTGAAGAGAAGAGCTCTTACAGTCTTTATAACTTGTTTCTTATTGTATGTTTTCTTTCGAAGGGTACACACTGGGATGAGAATCCTTAATTTGCCAGAAATTTTAGAGGTCGAAAACTACATATGCACACATTACGGTAATGATTACATATTGGTGTGTATTTATTTATTTATTTATTCACGAATATGTATTCAGAGTAGCCTGATCAGCGAAACATATAATCATACATTTCAATGTATACAAATCAAATTACAATTTAATAGTAGACTTGATAACACAGTACCTCGGATATGCGAAAGTAATAACCTCTATGGAGTATTTTGGTCAAATGTAGTCCAGAATATTTAATTCAAATACAAATCTATTCCATCATAATTCATCTTAACACCAACGGTATCGCGATACTTCTAGCGTATTACCACACGCACACAAAACATTGTAAGAGCACATGCCGTGTGCACTTCACTACACTGCCACACTATGTGAAACACGCACTTAGAGAGACTGTTGCGCTATTGGCCAACGTGGGGTCAACGGTTGTTTTGAATTTTGAACGCACGGTCCATTAATTCTAGGCCCGAATAAAAGAATTATTATTGGAATAACTATAAATGCGCTTATCATGACCAATCTTTGTGCTTAATTGATTGGTGATAAGTGTTAACATTTAGTACTCTTCAACATAACGCAAACATCTTGGAAAGTAAAATTGTAGGCTGAAAAAGAAGTATTCTATCTTTAAAGGGAATTTCCCCGAGCAATAATGTGCAAGAAGTGAATGTAAATATTTGAGCACATTTTTACAATCCATTAAAAAGTTATGAAATTTCACTTTATAGACTGAAATTCAGATTTTCTTTATTAAAAAGGAGAACCTACGCAAATTAAATTGAGTAAAATCCTGAATTAAATGAGAAACAGGAAAAGTATTTGAAAATAATTCGACCAGGGCGGTGTTTCACCAAGATAAGAAAGACTTTACGCACGACTTTACGTTCGACTGGTATCCCTTCTTGTGCGCAATGATTTATAATAGTACGTGCATTCGGCGAAATAATTGATACCAGTCGATCTTAAAGTCGTGCGTAACTTTAAGAACGACTTGGTGAAACATCGCCCAGTTTTATTTTAGCATAGACCTATTGGCAACTTTGAATCACGTGACATGATGATGCATGTTTGCCACTCATCCACAACTTGCTAATTATATCTTTTTTATTTGCAAACCCTTGATTGGTAATCTCTAAAGTAAAACGAGCGTCTTTTTTTTCTATTGTGATGCGTTCATAATGGTTCGGATTTAGATACAGATACCGTACTTGATATTTTATTTTAACGAATCATCCAAAATAGATTGTGGTTTCGTGTGCATCAACAATTATTATCCGGTATTGAAAAGCTAATAAAATAAGAAAATAACAATCATAATTCCCACATAAAAGATGAAATTATAAATATTGTTCTGTTAGAACATCAATGATAAATATATTTTTTTCATGTAATGTATCGCTCTACTTAAAAAATAAAATATTTTTTCTCGATACTACTTCAGGGAAGTATCTAGTTTCAAGAATTTGTATTATGATGTATGATTGATAATGATAATAATAATGATAATAATTACATTTATAAGGCGCTTTATACAGGTGTTTCAAAGCGCACAGGTGGTCTGTCTAATCATAATACCAGATTAAATATAAGTGTTTTAGGATTTGTACGATTTGTTATGTTTGTAACTGTTTTTTTTATATACCTATTTTCCTCACTTTGTATGATTTCAGTCATGACTTTAATCCAAAGTTAGAAAAAATGTTCATCATGTTTATCAGAATTGATAATTAACAGTAGTTTTTGTATAAATGGAAGCTGAAGAGCAAAACAAAATACACACATTTCTTATCAAAGAGTCTTGTTTGTTGAAATCTATAAGCGTTTGTTTAATCCTCTTTGAAAACAATATATGAGAAGTTAGATTCAAGAAAGCGCATAAACTAGATGACTCGTTGGAAAAAAAGTAATTGTGTTTGCGTCCAACGAACGGCTTAAAAAAACAGAACAGAAAACCACTAAGATATAATGCGATTATTGTAGAGAAGTGACAAACATACGTTATCCGCATGTGACCTAAAGTTACCAATTTGCTAAATATATAAGTCTTTTATTACTTTCTGAATATTTTTCAAATATTCATAACTTATATTGTTCTATTTCATTTAAAATCAGTTTCATCAGGAGGCCAGTGACATGGAAGGTGCAACTAAACTTAGGATAAATATCAATCGTAAGTCTATGGCAAAAATGTAACAAATAAATAAGATTATTTGCAAAATAAAGGTTTTGTCCCATGCTTGTATATTTATCTTTGCCTGGGGTCATCCATCAAAGTCTGGGGTTGGTAACCTTTTTTCTAGGCTTCAGAAATTTTCGCAGCCCCCTTAGAATCGTTGTTTAAATAACTTTAATTTTCGCTAACTAGATCTGCATGATATTAATGCGAGCCCCATCAAGGATTCGTTAAGGGGATCAATTTTTATGATCGTAGCAACTTGAACTTCAAATTTAGGCATATGTGTAGACATGTCTTCGATATGAATGCTATCTTTCTCATCCGATCACCATTCGTTCAATATGTGAATAGCTTCAAATCCCACCAATTACCTTGATTTCCTTCAGCAAGCAATTCATCCATATTCGGCTGCAGTCGCTGCACTCGACCCAAGTGAGGTAAATGGGTACCTGGCAGAAATGCAGCGCACTACTTACAGCTGCACTTCTAAAGCCAGGGTAATTAAGCTAGATTGTAGAGCGTTTCGAGACGACTGATAAAGTTAGTGTTAGGCGCTCGAGAATGTCATGCGGGACACTTTCGACGTGGAATCCCCTACTGTCTGCCGCTTTGATTTTACGTCACGCTTTTACCAATTAATATTTGTGATTCCCCCTCTTTAAAAGGAACAAACTAAGAAATATGAAACATGTGTGCTTAACGTTTCACGATATTGATGAAATACTTATGATTGCAGCTAGTGAAACCTTAAGTTTTGGTATAATTCTTGCGGCTTTTAATTATAATTCTCTCTACGGAACACGTTTATCCTATAGCATGTGTATACCTTTAGTATAAGAAAATGGTATTTGACCTCGATGCTATATCGTTTTCCATACTGTATTAAGTAAAAAATAAAACAGTAATTAATTACTTCCGATAAATATTGTATTAAGCTGCAGTTGGCCGATCCCTAAGTTACATACGGATATGTGAATGATCCTAAACTGTTAAATCAGATACAACCATATCATAATGGAAGCCAATATTATATTGTTGATGTCATACGGGATATTTTCGACGTGGAACCCCCAACAGTCTGTCGCAGTGAATTTACGTCATGCGATTACCAATTATTCGCTAATAACCATATGCCAATATTATCACAAGCTACATGAGTTCAATGCCAAATCACTCAGCCGTCATCGGTAGTCATGATACCGTGTTATTTCAGGAGAAATGAAACGTGAGGTCATAAATCTGAAGGGCAAAGAGGCTTAAGGCCGACTCACACCTTTGTATTTTAGCCGGCATCGGCCAACCGTTTCAGGACATTAAAAAACGCTCCAAGGACGCACAACATACGCAATGCAGACGGTTGACTGGCGTTCGGCTTCCGCTAGACGAGCGTACAGCGAGCGTCAGTCCATCGTATGGCCTGCGTCTTTGTGCGTCAATGGAACGGTTTTGTTTTTCAATTTCCAAAAACGTTGGGCTGACGCAGGCTAAAAACGCAAATGTGTGAGTCCGCATATACGTCTGATACTGTTGAGATGAATGACTGAAACATATGCAACTGTGCAATCACTGTAGTAGAGAGGACAAAGTAATCAATCTCCATTCAAACATTAACGAACAACACAATATAATATAAAGTCGAACACCAATCCAATGCTCCTTTGTAATGCTATTGAAATCGGAAGCGATCAGTGATTATTAAATCCGCACAGTTCGATACACGACATACGGACCTATTGTCCATGACCGGCTTTGTTCTGCGGAAATAGTTGATAGTTGATAGATAGATGGATACAAAAGAAAGTTCCATCCTTCCTATTCTGTGGAAAAAATGTTGAACAACAGTTGCAGTTGGGATTTTTTTTGTGAACATGAAGCCATGGTAAATGCTTGAATGAAGATTTTCGTCCAAGTCCTATGTCCTTTATGTTCACAATGAACAGGTGGGTTTACTAAGAGATGCAAACGTTATACGTATTGTGTACACAAAGGTTGTTATTGACAACCCAAAATATTGTCCGAGGCTTGTCCAACATAGCAACAAGTGACATATGCACGGTAAATTCCAAGTATTGTAGCTAAATATGCGCTCAATACTTCGTTGCAAGAATATTGCATGAAATTGAAACTATTAATGACAGGCATTTTCCAAAGAGACGGTAACGGATTTACATGTCATTTTGAGCTATATTTCCTGTGTGTTATATCTTAGGGATGGAATATCAGTGACAGGAAGAACTGTCACATGCATCTTACCGAAAAAAATAGAAAACATGAAATATTGTCTACATGGACGGTTTCAAATGATGAAGAATATCGGTAACCGGATTATATCAGAGATTTTAAATTTCTATTAATAGTCCATTCTTGAAAATCATATTTTGTCAGAATTTTTCATAAGAAAGATTTTTAAACTCTGTAATGCGATTTGTCTATTCATTCGAGTCAGATTAATTGCAAAATGCTGTCTCTCTCAGAAGAAAAAGGCAGGGGAACTGTAAATCATATTTTTGGAATTTCCTGACGTGGAATTGCTCAACTACACACGATGTTCTTCCGTTTGCATAAACGTTTCTACAACGTATTTAACGTATGACGACATTCTCCAGCATTTTCCCCCAATAATATTTCTCATACGGTATGTTACTGTCTTCAACATCGAGATGTGACAATATAAACATTGTGAATGCCTGAGATGCGTTAAGCACTCATAGAAATACGTCTATTAATCGTTCTAGACACTGCACTAATTCGTTATAAGCATGTTGTGCATACATTCGGAATTTCGAGGAGTAGATATTTCACGGTACAACGGGTTAAATTTTTTGAAAATATGAGTGGTTCTGAAGAGGACCAATTGAAACCAGTCTTGAAGATTCGATGAGCACGTTCTCAATATCGAAATTCTCCTAAAATTAAAAAAACAAAGCATACACTGTAAACACGCTGGTGTTAAATCTAACACCAACCGGAATCTATATGAGACCACACCAGCAAAGTGTTAAAACATCACCAGGAATCCAATTAATGTACTTCAGTGCCAACTGGTGTTGTTTAAGGCCCTGAACAGTCGGTGTTAAAATATATTGATTTGAATCCAAAACTGATGTTATTCTAACAGCTTTCTGGAATGGTCCTATATAGATTCTGGTTGGTGTTAAATTTAACACCAGCGTTTTTGCAGTGTATGCAAATGCTTGAAAGGTGTTTTGACAGCGTCTGGTGTACGCTGGCTTAAAGGTTTAAGTGTGACAGAACCACATTTTTTCAAATTATCACCCTCTCCTACGCCTCCTCGAACATTGGTATTACATTCTTTCTCATATTATTCATATCCAGTAAAAATGGAAGACGAGGAAGACGAAGGAGAAAAAGAATAAGAACAGAAGAAGAATAAGAAGGAGGAGAGGAAGAAGAAGTAAGAAGTAAGAAGAAGAAGAAGAAGAAAAGAAGAAGAAGAAAAAGAAAAAGAAGGAAATGAAGAAGGAGCGGAAGATGACAAATATATACAAAGAGAATGAGAAGGGAAAAAAGGAATGAGAAGAGTTAGGAAAAAAAAACAATACCATGAATAGCGACAGATGTTATGAGGGGGAATTAGAGGGGGAGTAAGAGAAAGAAAAACGCATGTCATATCTCATTCTAACCGGCATTTTGCACACTTTACATTGTTGCTATCGACCGGGAAATCACCTAGTAACGGTAAAAAATGATACGAAAACTACCACCAATCCAGCTTACCATCCCTATTCAAAAACCAATGCCTCGTTCTCGTGCGGCGCCAGCGTTTCACTACGCACATCCACCTGAAGACTGGGCGCTCGGAGTATACGCACACGGCGCTGGTGAGAAGCGCCGAGGGAACGACCATTGTCACCATCTTATAAATAAGCACCACACCGCCGCGAGCCGACCATTTATATTAACGCTCTGTTCCCAACTCTAATATCAACTCACAACCCAACCGAACATACATTTTTGTTCATTCACGCCCGAATATTTGTCTTCGTTCATTTTTTTGTGTCATTTTTGTCGCTTTTGTTTGAGAAGAAACCCATTTCTACGATCGTGGACACTTGCTAAAAGATACTGTAAATGAAGGCCTATTTCTGACAAGGTTTTGGACATCATCTGACTGTGGACTAAACGGAAACTTAAACAAGTTTTCTGGGTTCTCGGAGGTTTTCTCGAAGGTGGTAAGTGCAAAAGTATTTTACCTTTATAAATATATCCCATTAGTATTTCATGTATCATTATATATCACCAGAATACACTCTTCCTAGTATCTAGATTAACAAAAACAACTGGACGAGAAGTCAGCTACTCGAGGCCAACTGGTAAAGCCCCGGTCAGATAGAGCCCCGGAAGCAACACGATGGAACACGACTATTTGTTCGCAGGCAGCTAACTGTGAATTAACAAAGAGTCGGGGTGAATCGTGTTGCTTCCGGGGCTCTATGTGACCAGGGCCCAAACTAGCCACCATCTGATACTCAGTAAAACCCAACAAGAAATATAAACAGATGACTTAAATATTGCTTGCTCTTAGATGACTACTTTCTAATTATTTCAACTACATTGTTTAAAGAGTGTATTTGTTGTATTAATATAAGCGAAACACATTTGATAATGTATATTAGACCGTTTTCTTGCTTATCGTTTATTTTGTCTGCCTTGCGTTAACCAGCCGAGATATTCCACACCATTGCATTTAATCAAAACATACATTTTGAGAGCAAGCCACATAAAATAAAATGGTCTACCAAGCTTAGATCTTGAATTTGAGACATGAGCTGTTCTTATTTCCACTCGTTATCATTAATATTTCTTGAAGGGTACCTTTATTTTCAAATAACAGTTTACAACTCTATCTAATTCTGGTATCGAACCGTCTACGGGTGACGGAAATTAAATCGTATTTGATTTAGGATTCTTGTTGTCCCGTCTTTCGGGAACTTTCCTTCGATTTCGTTATATTAGTCTTTCCAAAACTTGTTTGCTACACTCTATTTTGCCTTTTTTTTCACACCGCCATGCAGAATTTAGAGTTAATTGATATGCAAATGCGTTTCTTTTTTTTTTCTTCAATATTATTTAAAGTGTAGTGGAAAAAGCAAATCAGCGCTTTCTTTTACCTTGATCTTAATTATTATCTCTTTTTCTGACTTGACAAGGCGCTGTTAAGATTGGTTTTCTTGTCAATGTTTCCGGTTTCCATTCAGGGGATTGTTTGTGGCACCATTTCTTACAGTTTTATTGTTTCACAAATACGAAAAGGGCAAGGCCGAATTGTGTTGCCAATAACGTGCATCGCGATGTTTAAGCCCGACTAATACCTTTGCGTTTTCAATTTACGTCGGCCTAGCGTGTAATAAGGTGGGCTGCCGTTCTGCGTGCGTTCTTTGAGCGCTAGCTGAACGTCGATCCAATGTCTGATTAGAAGGAGCGTTTTTAATTTTCAAAAACGCTGGGACGACGTAGGCTAAAATACAAAAATGTGAGTTGGCCTCTAAATGAATCATCTGCATTAAATATTTCTACTTTGACCAAACCTATATTCTATTTTGGTAGACATTAGAGCGCGACCCGTAACCGATTTAACTTTCCTTGCTGCTCGTCTCTCCTCGACCCGCACTAGTTCAGCAGTCAATCTATAAACAGAAAATGTGACATAATATGATAAATCAATCTTAATTAGGCAGCTGCTTACTTCTATGTACACCCTTACAAAAGGGTGCCAACTCTTTATATCGTATTAGGAACTGTAATATTTTTGGCAATCTAAAAGGTGTCGACCCTCTAAATATGTTGGGGTTATTTAATGACTGACTCAAACATTAGATTCTCATTTTAACCAACGTTCGGCAAGTGATTGAGGACGCTCCATGAACGCAGACATACAGATGAAATGCGCATGACCGACGTTGAATGCGTTCCTCCAGCGTATTACGGCGGTGAAATGATGAAGGCTGGGCAGACGCTGGTTAATAACGCAAAAGTTTGAATCAGCTGTAAACACCAATTTTGAAGCACACTTAAGTTTGAAAAACAAGCACAGCGTTTCTTGAGCACCTCATGAATATTTCGTATATTACTTTTCTCGAGACACAAATGCGGACAAAATAGTTATAGCATTCACATTTTGTTAACGTAATGTTGTGTTAACGTGCGAGGGTTGTGTTAACGTAGAGTGACATCTGGGATCCGCAACATTAAAGGTTTGCGATTAATTGTTAATCTGATAGCGATTGATATCTATGGCAAATCATGTACTAAAATTTGCAACTGATCGCAAAAGCAAATATCGATCAATCGCAAACCTTTATGTTACGGGGCCCTGGTGCTTATGGTCAACCTCTGCCCAGCATTCTTAAAATTTGAAAGACGCTCCGAACGCAAAAAAATCATGAAAGACGCTTGGCCGAAGTTGAAGCCGTTTGACTGGCGCTCAAGGTATTCACACGTTAGTGCTAGCTTAATATTTCCTTCATATATCCCGTGACGGAGCGATTTTTACAGATCATGCAGATAATGAACACAGTCAGATGCTGGACATAAACGCAACGCAAATTGCACCTTGATTATGTTTGCTTCTGACAGCTCTCGTGGTTTATATTAGTGGAATGATTACAAATGGACGGTAACGGAATTACATACCAGTTTCTTTTTTTTGTGTGTGTGTCTGTTTTAGATCAATGGTAGAAAGTCAGTGATCAATTAATTATTAACTCCACATAATGCAGTCTAAAGTAAGTGATAACGTATGTGAATGTAGAACATTTTTAATTGTCCACATGGACGGCTCCAAGATGTAAAGAATGTCGCTAAAATGATTGAAAGAAATTGCTAGTATCGATCAACAAACTGTTAATAAAAATCCAAATATTATACCTTATATATTTCTGAAGAGAGAAGTCAGCTCACACTTCAAACTCCCAAGGAAAATCAAAGCTTACGAGAAAACAAAAATATGTCAATGGAATATCCCGCATGCCCTAAAAGGTGTTTTAACGATACGACTGACGGGAGGAAATAATCATCAATTTCAATTTAAGTATCGCTAATCAATCAACCTAAATTTAATTCACCGAGTTAAACCTGAACATGCTGAACAAGTGTTAACGTTGATTTGCATATGTTACCGTCGCGGAATGAGGTACGCACGACTCTGCACATGACAGATGACCATTTCGTCCGTGTTTCAAAAGTGATGGAATGAAAAGGGTATTGTTGCGTAAAGATAAATACATCTCGACATAGCGCCAATTAAACACGTATCCTATACAACAACGTGTTCATTCCATAGAAGGATACGTGTCAATGGATTTGTAACCCATTTCGTGTAACAATACCCTCTGGTTCCCTGATTTTGGGGAAAACACGGACGATTTATCTAGTGCTACCGCAATATCAAAAAAGGGTTATCGAGTGTAACGAAAGATTTGCAAAACGTGTGCAGAGGTGTTTGTGTCTCTCTGAAACACAACCAATAATTCAATACATGGTCAAAGTTCAAAATCATTCTCAAAAACGTGCTCTACGATTATTCGCAACAATACCAAACATTCATGTTTGGATCAGGCAGTAATTATTTAAACTTAAATGAAATGAAAATTCGTTGAAAATAAACCACGATACAAAATATCTTAACAGAAATATTCGTAATATTTAATTATTTATTTATTAGAATATATTTATACAGGTATAAAAGATCAGCAATCTGCTGTTTTACATCAATGTCCTGAACATTATTATAGCTATTATTATTATAGCTACCCTTGAAATTCTTGGGAGTAAAAAAATTACTCTATTTGTAGTATACGGACCAATTCAGAATGTTTATGTTTGGTATGTATAATCTTATTGCATTGGCATTTTCAATCTTGGGCGGTTTTTCACCAAATCGTTCTTAAAGTTTGACTGGTATCAATTATTGCGCTAAATGCGCGCATGATTATGAATCATTACGCACAAGAAGGGGTACCAGTCGAACGTAAAGTCGTGCGTAAAGTCAGTGGCGGATCTACGGGGGGGGGGGGGGGGGG
>BQKZ01000859.1:26348-41509 GCA_036244855.1 Temnopleurus reevesii
TGTTATAACCAAGAGAGGGCGCTAAATACGATTTAACGGTCAAATTCAAATTTTCAAAAGAATTCGCTCGTAGAAAATTATGCTATGATCTTGAAATGTGTATATAAACTATATGTCATGGTATATATCCCCAAAATTCACTTTTTTTTTAATCTTTACCAAAACTATACATGGGCTTTAAAGGCCTAATGATTTAGACGCCACGCCTTTTTCCAATGAAACTAGCACATAAATCAGTACGTGGAACAGCATGGTACTTCAATAAGTCCCAACGAAGCCAATATTTTAATGCATTTTTTTTTCCTGCCAGTTTGTCAATATATATACGTTTTCTCATAAACCAATTCGACACATATTGTTAACAAAAGTTTTGACCATTCTTCTCAAGTCACGTGCCATTATGAGAATATCTATATATTTCAAAAATTCAATAACTTTCTTTTAAATGCACAATTTACTTCGATTTTGTTTGATATGTTTGTATGATTTGATAAAGCAGGAATTATTTTTCTAATAAGCAGGGATTTTTTTCTGGATTAGACCCATTCCTAAAGTAGATCTAAAGAAATGGTTGTAAAACAGTAACTTTGCTAACCTTTTTTAAATATTAACAAATATAGAATTTGATGCAATACGAGGAAAGTGAATGCTGTAATTATATCCATTTTGCTTGGGGAAAAGGTCAAAATCGACGGAAGAAAACGAATGCACAGAACAATTATTGGAAAGGTCGGTGACACTATAATGTATGCAGGGAATGAAAACACATTGTTTTGTGATCGACACCCGTGGGCAGTAGAGCGAAGGGCAGCCTCACTTGACTATTTTTGACCTATCAAAAGCAATAACCATCAGTGCACATTGCCAACTAAATTGTTAACAGTGAACTCAAATAATGATTTCTGCTCCTGGCAGCAATTTTTTTTAATTCAATGTTTCTCATGATTGCTTAAATGGCGACGAGTAAGAAGACTAGCTCCGCAGCATTCAACTAGGACAGGCACACATACAAAAAAGCCCCGAACGGAGCCTAAATCTGATTTAGGTTCCTTCATTCGTTAATGAACCATTCATTTGCTACTTGTTCCTTCAATGGTGATCCATGTCATGTCAGATAAAGTTATGTTGGGTTAATTTAATGTAAATAAGTAATATACACATCATATATGTTTTACTTTGGAAACTCTTTAAACTCGACGGGTTAAACGATGTTTACGTTCAAATTGTCCAAATGCATGTGTATCTGTTGTGTAAGCTTGAATTTGCGTCACTGGCATTTACAATGGCTTGGTAAAAACAAAATCAATTTCCTTTCCACTTATTCCGCGAGGAAATATCGAACATGTTTCGCACCTGCTAAGCAAATGAATAGGGAAACTACTCTGGTTTGTGTCCGGTTCCCTTTTTTCATTCTGCTTACAGTGTTTGTGGTATGCTAAGGCCTCAGTCCCATAGGGCCCTCGGAAGCAACACGATTCAACACGACTCCTTATTCGCAGGCAGCTAACTATGAACTGAACCAAGCGTCGTGTTGAATCGTATTGTTTCCGGGGCCATATGTGACTGTAGCCCTGATGTTATGAACACATTGTTGGCTTGTATTCCTCACTGACGAGGCACCGTAACGAAATGAATTTTACGGTTAACCCTAAAATCGTCCTTGTGGAACCAATGATAATGCAATACGCTGATATACGCTTACTCCTGCTAACGTCGACTTGATGTCTATATTATCGTTCGAAATTATGCGCGCAGCGTTTGTGTGTTTGCTGGAGGTGGGGGAGTGGGTGTTTTTGGGACTGGATCCTGGGCCAGGGTTAGGGGTGTCCGCTTTTATTTTAAAAATATATTATGACGACTGCTTTGCTCTTTTCTGTTGTATTGGTTTGTCAGGTTCTCAAGGGGAGGGGGTCGCCGAGGAGGAGTTATTTTTTTTCGGTGATATCATTTGTAATTGTAGGCACCAATTAAAAATAAATGCCAGAACGGAGAGTACCCTATGGACATGATGGAACGTAACGTACAGATCTTTTTTATCAGATACTGCACGGCCCCATTGAAAAACAGCATGTGCTGAATTTGGGCTTGACCGTGTTTAAATAAATGTATAAAAACAAATCAAATCAAATACTCATGTGTGTGTGCGTGTGGGGTTTACAATTTGCTCGGAAATAGTAAAAAACGAGATTCTGATACTCTTATCAAACTCAATATGGATGAGGAACATAATATTCAAATAGTGTAATGTTACGACGGGAGACACCATCCGCGCCTCCTCAACCCCTTTTTTAAGTTAAGACATTTCCCCTATTTCAGATGCTTATGAGATCAGCGAGGGCAACCAATTATCCGATATCCACCTCTTATAGAGAGAGATAGAAAGACAGAGAGAAAGAGAGATATAGAGAGGGAGAGAGAAAAGAAAGAACGAATGAGAGAGAGAGACAAAGAGAGTGAGAGAAAGAGAGGCAGACAGACAGAAAGAGAGAAGAGAGAGGTAAAGATAGAAGGGGAGAGAAAGAGGGAGAGGGAGAGGGGGAAATGGAGAGAGACATATATAGGTAGAAGAGGAGACAGGCAGAGAGAAAGAGGAGTGGATGGAATGACGATGGACCTCGCGGATAGTGGACCAAATTTGTATGAGACAAACTAGTTTCTGAAATTAATGATTATTGGCCGAATGCGGACATTGGGCAAAAGGGTCGTCGGATGATATTTTGATTCAGGAAAGATGTTGTAGGAAATGGTTTTTGGGGTCGATATGGCTATTGGAAGAGATTGCAATTTACGAGAGACATTTAAAAACATGCAATATAGAATAATGGATATGGTATCTAAATTAGATAATACAGCAGACAAAAAGGCGACTTTACTATAAATAGATACACATTTTATGCGTTCTCTGCACGCAACAGTTCGTCACCGATATTACAAACAGGCCTACTAGAGGGGATGGTTGCTCAAACCGGTCGTAGCAATTCAATCGAAAATACATTCTATTGAAATAACATGAATGTATGTGGTATGCTATTGTACCTGACGCTATGTAGAGATTTCTACGTGTTCAAGCAGCGACCTCGTACTTAAAGGCCGGTTCGTAAAAACGCGATTGGGTTGTTCATGACAACCCGAAAGCTTAACCGAGGTTTGCCCAATTAGTAATCATATGCAAACTGGATTCCAACTATTGCAGTAACTTTTTTACTCACAGGTTATCTCATACCACGTCATTACTTTCGTTGCGTGAAACGTGCATAAATTAGAACATATTGATATATATATATATACAAATCTATTAATCACGCATTCTAGATATATTTAAAAGGATGCTATTTAATTTCATATCAATTCCAATTCAGCTGGTATTACATTGCATTCCCAATATCACCAACTCTTATGACCAGTCATGCAATAACCTAATTAAAATGAGCGTTACTGTGATGAAATATGAAGTATATTTGAACAACACTAATTGGCTAACCCATATCTTCAAATCATCGTGTAACTGCGGGTAATGAAAGGAAAAACGAAACACTGAAAGGCTATCGCTTGAAATTATACCATTCCCACGGCCAGTAAAAAAAAAGCGAAGAGTCTACATAAAAAGCATTGGTTGGCGCCTCATAATCGTCGATAACGGACGCAATACTGGTTTTATGAAGTTAAATATATCTTTTATTAAATCCTCGCATATCAGGGTATTATTGAAAATGGGAATTAAGTGAGATCAATTAATTCTTTCCGATGAGTTTGATTCTAGCAAGGACACTCGAAATGGGAATAATTCGTATGAGCTGCATTTACAGTCACTTTCTATTATAGCGCTGTTACAACAGGATGGTAATCAAATATACCATGCACTGAGAAGTTCTAGTTGAAATTATGGATTATGAGGTGACTGGAATAGCACTATAGCCACTATGCCGGTCACTAAAATAATCCATAATTTCATAATACTTTGAAAAATGTGCATGGTATTTTGATTTATATCCTACACAAGTAAACCGAAATAGTAATCAAGGTTATATCCTTGTAATCTGTCGATGAAATTAATTCCTCCAAATCATCATCATGTAATGTGGTGTTGCTCAAAATCAACTGCAACTTTGCACATTGTAACGCGCATTTGTATTCGCGCACGGAATGCGCATTTCACAAGACGCGCGTGAAACAATGGTTTTGATTGGCGCATTCCGATCAACTGCAACTTGCGATCAATTGCAACTTTTGAACAACACCCCCTACGAGTCTTAAATCTCGGTTCATTGTCGTTGATTTCTCCACTGGTTGACGCCATTGTTGTTTATGTTTCGACGACCTTTGGTCTCGATATCGCGGTATCGATAGCTGAATATCCAGTTATCGAAAAAATGACATCAGAATATTGACATATCGAAAACTATTCCGATGATGACGTCATGCTATATCCAATTTATTCCATGATGAAAATATGTTTAATCACCTGACTGCCCCTTGACCAATCACAATGGATACAATCTTATAAGTAGGATATAACATCAAACATTATTACATTAAGTATGTTAAAAAAAAAGAAAAAAGAATTAATTTTGAAAAGTGAAAGTACGCTTGAAAGAGGAATGGTTAGGACTTTCTTTCAGGTTGCCTTTATTTCATAGCCAGATATCTTGTACAAAAAAGTCCATCTCTGAGGACCAACTCACACCTTTGCGTTTGTAGCCTGCGTCTGTCCAGCGTTTTGAAAATTTAAAACCGCTTCCTGAGCGCACCGTATACGCTGACCAGTCGGTGGACTGACGTTTTGCTTGCGCCCAACAGTCCGCCGTATGATCAACCTCTTTGTGCGTCCAGGGAGCATTTTGAATGGGCAAAAATGATGGAACTATGCAGGGTAAAAAAAACTAAGGCGTCGGTTGGTCTTTTCTTCTTCGATTATTCATTGCTATCAAATATTGCATTATTTGCGAATTATGTATCATCTGTATGTGTTTTCTGTTGTTTCATTTTTAGTATTACTCTGCTCTATGACTCTTAATGACATTCAGAAATATGTGTTATTATCACGATTATGAAAAAAAAAAACTACGAGAGATTTGGAAAGGATGGGAGGGTTGATTCCCACTATACGACACATAACTATCATTTTTATGACACATTTTATAATACCACTTATAATCATTTATATTACAACATGTCTGTAGAGAGACAGACTTGTTTTCATCATGTTTTATACATCATAAAGGTTAGACAATTACGAAATCGACATACATCATACATTTTAAATCATTATTTTCCCCGCAAACGATGGAGCATTGATTATTATCAAGCCCAAAATCAAACCCCTCAGCTCATCTAAAAGGGTTTCCCGCTTGGGAAATGGTTGCGTACACCAATATTTCTGCGTTAATTGTTTCTTGAGGCGTTGTGTTCCAGTAATGAAATTGGCAACGCGTTTTCGCGTAGTTGGGACCTACACATCTCGTCCCCCGAAGCTGTTTTTGTCAATGCCAATTAAAAAAACTCGCCCTGTGGGATATTCATTTTTCATAAGTTTGTATTTTGCCTGACAGTTATAGCGTTTAATGCGAGGAAAATTGGCACGCACTGATGACAATTCGATAGCGTGATAGAGTATGTGTAGCATGGAGTTCGTCAAATGTGAATATTTCCAATAAACTACTGTTTAAAATGTAAAATTGTACTCATGCATCAAATTTAGCTGTATTCATTTTACGTCCACTAGGAATCTCAATTTCAATTATATATATTTTTTTTACATGTCCAACAGAAGTGTAATACAAAAGCAATGGAATAATTTAATTTAATTTCATTTCATTTAGGTAAGGACAAACTTCGAATTATAAGGACTCATGAAAAGAACAAAATTAGAGAAAAAAAATGAGTGGGAACAGCATTTTGTAGTTGAAAAAATTGAAACATTAATCGCATAGAAAGAAATAAAATAGGGAAAGAAAGGAGGTCCACAACCAGTTTTGCGGTTTCCTCGAAGGATAACAAACTAACATTTACCAAAGCATAATTTATATAATTATGTTTATATAATTGTTACGAAAATTATTACGATTAGTAAGAAATAGAAACAGCTATCAAATAATAAAATTTTGAAAATCTTGGTGATAAATTGATAAATGTCCAATAGTAGTAAAAACCGAATGAAATATGTGATAGAAGGTAGCTGTAGTTAAAGACAATGTCACACATTGCAACAGTTGCACAATTTATAACATTCTCAACTAAGCTGTCTGTCCTATCTAAATATACTCAGACAGATGAAAAATCAACAGAGGATCCAAAAAAATAATGAAAGTTATTCATGCACTATCAAGATATCTATGTACATTGAATGAAAGTGTCAGGATGACGCATTCGTTCCTGTACAAAGCCTATGAAGCCGACGTTTTTAGATTTTCGCTTGTTTCAAGCACTAAACGTTGATTTTAAAGCCTAATATTTTTTCCCAGTTTAGATGAAAACAATGTTAAACAATGCCTTTAATATGGAACAATGGATCATTTATGGACAAATCTTATTGGGTCAATCACTAGTGTGACTTGCTATCCCCCGGGAGGTTGAGGCTTTGATCTATCATGTCTATGGCGGCGATATCAAGACACATCACTCTCAGAATCATGTTGCGCTTTTCTTGTCCGTGTTAAGTAATGCAATATTCATGTACTGGCGGCCAGGCCTTGTGTCGAATTGCGAAGAATATTCATTATTTCAAGTTTTTTATTTGTTATAGTTATCACTTTATTACATGCAGCACTGTATTTCCCAAAGTGCGATGATTTCAAGAGAAACGAAACGTGGATATCACGATTCAAAGAATATATTTGTGTACGAAAGTCAATGCACCCAGCATTGACAACACCAACACTAAACTATCACAACTGAACGGTAACACCTTGACTTGAGTTGTAGCACGTTGTTTGTCACCATCTATACTTTGAGCAGGATCAATACAAAGCAAAACGTTAGCATTACAATTCAAAAGGTCATATTTGTGATCGAAACTCAAAGCACCCAAACACTGACAACACTAAACGCTCAAAAATTCCCAACTCATCGCCGACATAAAAACTTGAGTTTGTAGTTGTTACTGTTGCTTACCAAGTGTAATGATTTCAACAGAAACAACATGAGGCAGATCGTGGATACCACAATTAAAAAATCAACACATCCAATCATGACAACACCTAGCTCTTGAAAATTCGCAACTGAACGCGAACATCGAACCTTGAGTTACGTCTTTTGAAAAGGCACATTTCAAGATATGACAATTAGAGACACTTACATGTTTTGACATATACGGTAATTGGAAGGAATGTGACACTCTGAAATGAAAAATTTAGATGCCTTGGACGGTACAAGCCAAACCCCTCAAAACATTACTTTTCATCGAATTGCCATCGTTCCCCGGCCGGTTTCCTTTTTGCCTTTCGTTGCCTCGTACAATATCTTCATTTACTTGCCAACGGTGCAATCAACACCTTCGAAATAATTATTACTTTCTACGGAGTCCCTGAAAAGCTCTATGCACCATCCTTCTTCAGACTTTCTTCGACCTTTCCCTGTTTTGTGCAATGTCCTCTTTGACTTTACAATGAGATACGATCCACTTAAAGGTATAAATCATTCATATTTGCCGTCCTTAAAGGTCCTGCCACCCACTGTGACTAACGAATGTGAAAATGGAAAGACGCTCAATGTATGATCACAAAAAATATGAATGGAAGATACACGGCTAACGTTCACATGCACGTAAACGTTCGGTCATCGAACGTAACCCAAATGCACTTAATATCCGTCAGGCGTCTCCCTTGGTATCTCATTCAATTACGCATTTTAAAGTTCACCTACACTATTACGTTTATAACCAGGTCTCCCAGAGTTCACGAAATTTGTATGACGCTCCTTAAACTTCCAACGCCGGTCAAGCATCTCCCATCCATAATTCCACAATCACAAGGTGTTTTTCAAAATGTCTGAATGCTGGAATGATATAAGTAAAGATACATTATGCAAAGGTGGGATAATACATTTAGGGGCTGTTGCAAGAAAGTTTCACTAATTAATCACAAGTTGATATTAATCTGCAAGCGCAAATCAAAGTTAACTTAAAGTTAACTAAAAAAGCACAAACAATGAAAATATGCATTCTATATTGCAATTGATTTGCCGTTGATATGCAATTAATTGCAACTTTCTAGCAACATCACCTTAGAATGCATATACGGAGGACATAATTTGCCTCTAAACGCAAAGGTATGACTAGGTATTATACTATTGCACAATGAATAACTAGAGTAATTGTCAGACAAAAATGATTTTGTTTCACGAAGCATTTTGAAATCATACTAAATGTAATGTATTTGGGTAGTGATTGCATAAGTTATGTAATTAGGTAGAGGACATGCAGATCAGAGTTCGTGTTCGAAAGATGAATGCACCGTAGTTTCAACTCGATTGCATTTGCGGAGAAAGGAAATATCTCTAAAATGAAAGGCTTAAAAGCTTTTTTTATATAAATCATGAAATATATGTATAATTCGGGGACCAATTGCACAAAATGGTCTTAGCTATCATCCTGTTTCTAAGACGTCTTAACTTCTTGTATCACCCTCGTAGCATAGATGTATCAATGTTTATATCTATTCTCAAATAGAGGCACGATAAGTTAATACGTCTCAGTACAGAAAAGCTAAGACCATTTGCCCATAGTCTGTATAAGCAAAAAGTTAGGAAAATACATAGTCAACATTATATTATATTCATAATTTTTCTCAATTAAAATTATATTTATGTCTCTTTGCACTCTGTCGCAAGTCGTTTTCAAATGAAATGTCTCCATTGATATGATAATTGCTCATGTAGATATAAAATGCCCGAATGTCTAACGGTAAAAGTAAAATGAGAGGATGCAAAATATTGACCAAAGGCTGTATGTGACTGTAAAGGTAATGTAATATTAGATATTTGAATTCACAAGATGGGAATGCCGTCAACAGTCATTTTTTATTACATTTTCTAGAGATGCGAACATTTTTCTATGTTCTTATATCAATTTAACCTAGATATGGAGACGTTATCTTTCCAACAATATATACGAAATTAATAATGAGTACATAAGAGAAAATGAGAACGAAAAGAATAAAGAAGAGAAGATAAGAATAAAGAAGAGAAAGGAGGAAGAAGAGCAAGAACAAAATAGATGAAGAAAAATAACAACAATATAATACAAGTAGAGGAGGGAGAGAAGAAAGAAGAAAACAAGTACAAATAGGAACAAAATGAAGAAAAAATGAAAAAAAAGAAGAAAAGGAAAAAGAAGAAGAAGATAAAGAAGACAAAGAAAAATGAAAGGGGAAGAGGAAAAAGAAAAAGAAGACAAAGAAGAAGAAGAAGAAGGAAAACGAAAAAGAAGTAGAAAAAGAATTCGGAAAATAAGTAGAAGAAGCAGGAGGAGACGAAGAAAAACGGAAAACGAAGTCGAACAAAAAAAAGGAAGAGGATCTAATAAAAAAAAAAAAGAAAAAAAAAAGAGCAAGATCATTGGCAAAAGTGGAGGGATACGATAGACATGTACAAATTAATCGGAATAATGACCAGCGATCAGATTTTCCCCACAAAATTTCACAACCATTAAACGGTGCTCACGACGATGCCACAGAACAACGAAATGCGAAATAAAAAATACCGCGATGAAAATGGAAGTGGATCACTTGAAAATACATAAAGAGGCATCTGCAAGAAACAAAATTGATATTTCTTATTCGGTGGTATGCAAGAAACACGCCAAGTGCATTTTCCTATTGTGACCCTATCTATTTCGGGCCATTGCGGTTCCTTTTACATTCATGAGCCTGTGAATCAGGAGATACAGGTTCAATATTTCCAAAAGGGTTATTACTTTGTGGCTAGAAAATCCCACTTTATATTCCTCTTGGACCGCGCAACTTCTTTCCCTGACGTAATAAGATCGGACATGGACATGCATTGCCCTTATACTTCAATATTTCATATGTGCGAGGTAGATGTATTACTGATTTTACGATTTCTGACAGCACCCCTACACCCCCCCCCCCCCCCCTCTAGTAAAAGACTATCCCCACTCCTGTTCAACTATTGCATGTTGTACAGTAATGTAACGTATAGCCATGAAAGTGGAATTTAAAATCCGCTCACTAGGCGCATGAAATACACAAAAAAGACACTCTATTCTTTTGCCTTATGCTCGACATGTGGTAATGTTAGTGTCAGTCAAACATCTCCCATTGCATCGTTCTGCGTTTAGGGAGCGTAACATAATAACGGATGATTGAATTCGAAAGAGCGGGAGGGGGCGAACGTGCTTAAACAGAAAATCCCCATATATTATTCTTATCTTGTCAATTATCTTGTCATTATTTATATGGGACCCCCCCCCCAATCATTAATGTGCACCTCATATGTCCATCTAGAAACAAAGCGAAAAAAACTAACAGCTATAAACTAAACTTCTCATTTCATGTTAGTTTGAGCAGCTCACAGTCATTTCGTTAAACTCTATGGCCCGTATTCCGATAGCGAGGTTTAAGTTAACTCTCATCTAAATCTGTGGTTTAAGTATGGGAAGCCAAAAGTGCCAAAACTTTATTTACAATGTATACTTTTTTATGTTAACTGCTCTCTTCTCCCATTCTTTAATAATGTAGAAAAATATTGCAGTTTTTATTTCGAGACAGTTTTGAATACTATGAGTGCCAAATGTGCTGGTAAATTAAACATTGACTGTTTTAGATTCAAGCCTCTTTTGGCTTTCCATACTTAAACCACATATTTAAACCGGGGTTAACTTAAACCTCGCTATCGGAATACGGGGCATGCTGGGCACACTGGGCTCAGCGCGCGCATTAAAAAAAGACAACTCACGGAGCCTAACTCGGATTTAGGTTCCGTGCATCGATCCTGAACAAGACGTTTACTTACTTCTTTATATAACTCCTTGACTAGTGATCCGAACCACGCCCGTGAAACCTTTTCTTGATTCATTATTTGTATCAAAGTGATATGTAAATTAGTCAATTAACCTCGAACTCATCTAAATCACACCAAGGTCGTAAGTTCTATACATGTTTTGATGTGAAATAATGAGTAATAATAATAATAATAATACACAACATTTATATAGCGCTTTATACGAGATTCAGAGTTCCGTTCAGGTGATACATGCTGAAAAGAAAATGAGGAAATGAGGAAGCCAGACATAGCGTTCAGATTTCCGCTATCGTGGTTATATAAGTACATTAATATGTATTATGTACTGTGATTGTTCCTTTATGCCACGCGGATTCTATTCACGTGGACATCTTGTAATGTACATCGCAGAAGACTAATCAAACATGCTACACGAATTCATATTATTGTCCATTAAAACATTATTTTCAGCTTAATTAAAGACGTTTGGGTAGCATTGCGGTTGCGCAATTAAAGAAAAAATCGCTCACAAAGTTCCCTGCCCTGTATAATTATATTCGCATGGATGAGGAACCAACAAAGAAACAAAAACAACGAAATCTTCTCATTTACTATCAAGATATTTATGAAAACTGAGTTGAGAGTCTGTATAGTACCAATGACTCATAATTCTTGAACATTGTTGCCATGGAGATAATAGTTCATATTGATATCTTTGAAGCATTAAACCTCCATTTTGAATGCTAATATTTATGAATTTTAGTTATTCCCAGCATCAATTAAAATTATAATGTCGGGCAATTTAGAATGTTGTTGATTTAAGCAGTGTAATGCCTTTGAGGGTGTTGTACGTATGGCATTGTTTTTATAATAAACAAAAAGTTACGCCCAAAAATCAAGATTTAGTGCTATAGAAATGTAATTGAAGCATAAACATAACAATAAACACACGTAAATGAAACTCCAATGCTTTACGAGTTCGCCAGTCGACTAGTGTGCACATGAAATATAGAACAAACAGACATTTCAGAGTAACTTGATTCATTGTCAAGTCAATGTACATTATTTGTTTAAACACCCAGACTGTACTTCGAATATCAATGTTAAAGCTTTATCAAAGCCCATGT
Source organism: Temnopleurus reevesii (assembly GCA_036244855.1). Lineage (NCBI taxonomy): Eukaryota > Metazoa > Echinodermata > Echinoidea > Temnopleuroida > Temnopleuridae > Temnopleurus > Temnopleurus reevesii. The sequence goes on from BQKZ01000859.1 coordinate 38,432, forward strand.
AAAATGATTGGAAGCCATGCAAATTCGTTTATTTTATGTTGGATTGCTGCTTGTGAACAGCCACATTAACGTTACATTGATTCCAAAACCACACGGTTTCCATTGATTAAAGGACGCAGAACACATCATGTCGGACACTGTTAGAAACAGTCCGGAATCTTCAGCACTTTCTTGTGACCCTATTTACTACTCTTTTAATATGGATACATTTTTTTCGGATTTTTTTTGTGAAATATTTTGTCATTTTTTCTGTGCATGTTTAGTTAATGTTGTGTTTACGTAGGAATAAAGGTAACATATATATACGAGTGTTGACCATTCAGCACATGAGCTAACACCAGTCGTTCGTACAGTCGTTATTTAAGGATTTTGTAATTTGATGAAACACTGCTCGTGTCGGTATGTCACCAAAAAAAATCGATACCAGTCGTTCGTAAAGTCGTTGTAAAGTCTTACGTAAATTGGTGAAACACCTCCCAGGGCAACGTTTCACTAAATCGTTCTTAAAGTCACGAACGACTTTACAAAAGGCTGGAGTACGTTAATGAGTGTATTACACAATAGATTATCGATCATCCAGCACAGGAACTGATACCAGTCGTTCGAAAAATCATCCTTAAGGCCATTCGTAAATTGGTGAAACACTACCCAGGACGGTGTTTCAACAAATTTTTCAAAAAGCTTCGAACGACTTTACGAAAAACGTAAATGAGTGCATTACGCAAAAGATTATCGGTAATTCAGCACAGGAACTGTTACCAATCGTTCGTAAACTTGTTTTTTTTTTATTTTTGTGAAACACACCCCTGTTTACCGATCAATACCATCATGACCAGATGAATCTGTTCCGCTCTTTTGACTTTCCGCCATCGACTGGTGTCAATATCAATCTGTCGATCTCTTCTATCCTTGCGTGATGATACCCCTTTCCACTCACCCGTAAAACACTTGCTCACTATTCAGGCCGACTCACACCTTTGAGTTTTAGCCTGCGTCAGCCCAGCGTTTTTGCATATTAAAAACATTCTCGCCCGAACCAGTTGTCTTCTTGTACCCCTATCTCGCCATCTGATTGGCACTTATAAGCTTCCGCATGAAGGCCGACTCACACCATTGCATGTTAAGCCTGCGTCGGTATAGCGTTTTTGGAAAATAAAAATGTTCCCTTGACAGACAGCATACACAGGTCATACGGTTGACGGACGCTCCTCGTACGCTCATTGAGCGCAAGCCGAACGTCAGTCCACCGTCTGGTCTGCGTATGCTCTCCGTCAAGGGAGCATTTGTAAATTCCGAAAATGCTAGGCCGACGAAGGCTAAACACGCAAAGGTGTGAGTCGGCCTTAATGCGGAAACTTATAAGTGCCAATCAGATGGCGAGATAGGGATATGTGAATACGTCTTGTTCTGGCGAGAAAACATTTGACGAATTCTGGAAATCGTCAGGTGAACTGTTTTTAAATTTTTGACATGAAGATAAGACCAGGGGCATGTAACACAAAGCAAGTTTGTATTAAATCGCAAACTTTTGCTCATTGTTTCCCATGTATTTACGATTGATATCAATCATACGATCGATTGTAAAGCTTTATGTTACGGAGCCCATGAATTGTTCGGAAACTCAACTTTTCGACATCCAACAACTAGTAAACTCTTGATATTTACGAAAGTTTAACTGCACTTGCGGAGTTTCTACCACTTTTCAATGTCCTTTCTTCTTTTACAAAATTCGACTTGCAGAGATTCAAGTACTCATTATTCTGGTTTGCACCTCTGTACTTCCATATCCTCACTTAATTTCCTACAAAATTAGGCTTTTCCCCTACAAACGGTGCACTCATATTTGGCCCGAGTCACACATTCCAGTCTGCTTGGGTCTTGCTAGAATTTCGAAGTTTGAAATCTCCGTTTATAGGCTGACTAACAACTTTTTTTTTCTTTCAACGAAAGATTTTATTGAAATCATTCATAAACAGAAGCAAATAACAAACATGACTAACAAACTTGCAATGTATACATTCATGACTCTCCGTGAACAAAGAAATACCGAGCAAATGCAATTGACCGACACTGAAGGCGTTCGTCTAGTGCTCGACCTAAGAACGCGTTAGCGGCAACTAAGCGTCTTCCATACGTAGTTTCGCGTTCATGGAGCGTTATGAACGCTGTGTAGAATGAATGCAAAAGTGTCAGTCAGCCTTCATCTCAGAAATACGGCATAATCAGCTTGGCGAACGTTGAAAGCGTTGGCTTGCGGTTGATACATGCACTTATTAGCGTTATCCTGGCGTGTTTTTCCGTATGTATGCGTTTAGGAGTATATGCTATGCTTCGTAAACTTCCAGACATACGTTGGTTCCTTGTGTGACCGCTCCTTTAAGGCACCGTGATAACACAACCCCGATAGGGAAAGTGTTAGTCGATAAACTACCTACCCAGGCATAGTATTACGTCCTTCAGGAGCTCGTGATCACACTAAAAAGGGCGAAAGTTCGATCAAAACTCAGTTTCATTTTCCTAGCTATCCCACTTTTCCCGCGTAAATCAATTACAAATTGCGCGGGAAATTGACTAAGACTGCGAAATGCCAGCGTTCTAAATGATGGATTGCAAGTATTGATCATCACTTAGCCTTATTACCGAGCGAATGTTTAACGTAAGGTGTTGATTTTTATCTCACCTGCCGAACTGTGCCGTACATAATTCAGCCCAATTCTTAAAGGGAGGCTAAAGGACAGCTTGCGAGGGGTAATGTGACGTCACAAGAGCGGGTTTAGCTCGGGGGCAATATCGCTTATTCAACACGCTTGAGTTTTTCCGATAAATGGAAGGTAAATAAGAGAACGCACAATCTGGAAAAGTAGAATTATTTAAGGATATTGGATATTCTTCTTCCGATTGATTTACTCTCACTCACATTCTATTCTGAAGTGAGGGAAGCTAGGAGAAACCCGAAGAATCATAGATTAAAAAAAGGATGAGGAAAACATTCACAGCTTAGTTGATTAAAGACATTAGTGATCGATGCTAAACTATATCAAGCAGTGTTTGATCCAATGAAATGTTTGTGACAGTAAG
>BQKZ01000859.1:59759-85435 GCA_036244855.1 Temnopleurus reevesii
AACGCATCTGTACAGTTCTCCTACGCTGTTTATGCATAAGACCATTTCTAACCACAAAATACTTGTTAAGCGGTTATTAGATACCGTCGAAAAAATGTAGCTGTACATTTGAATTCGTGAAAGAGAATAAATTAAATATCCAGTTGTACAGATTGACACCTCATTTCAATTGAACGGATGAGCGAAATTGATAGCTAAACACAGAAACATGGGAAAAAGCACTGGATCAATACCTTCCAAAATCAATCAGAGAGTTGCGGTTCCTTTTAAAACAAGTCACTTTGGGTTTAACCGGACAGTGTTGCAACCGCATGAAATGCAACTAGCCTCCCACTATGGTATCAGCGGTTATACTGGGAAAGGGGGGGGGGGGGTGATTTGGAACGAAAGGCAAGTCTAGAGAGATTAAACTCTTTCCTGCGGATAATGCGCAGCGTTTGTTAACCCATTCACGAATTGAACCGGGTAGCCCTCCTCGAAGTATATTGGAACCCAATGAGTCCTTGGTCTATAGGTTACTTGCAATAAAATTAGGAGGTAACGCATATAGGCACAGCATACATTGCAGAATTTAGTATACCGACATATCATACCAACACTTCTTCCCATTTCACGATCCCTTACATCATTCAGATGCGGCTCACTGAGAGCGTAGAACAGTTGGATACCATTTTATGACTGTCCGAAACAGATTGATCTCTTGCGAGCGCCGGTGACTCTCAAACCTGTGGTGCTTTAGAATAATTGTGAAAAAAAAAAAATCGTCGGCAAATCGCGCACAACTGAAGTCATTTTGGCGGAAGCCTGGATCGATGACGACAAAAAGGGGGTCACGAAGGTTATCTCCCATGCTTCAAAAAGGGTCCGTCTTGACAAGGTGTTATTTCCCTTACAATAATCTAATAACGCGGCACCTTCAATCATACAGTGTGTTGTACAACGTGGTCCAAAAAGTAAAAGAACAAATGATGTTCACCTATCTGCCTATTGGGACCATGAATGTCAGAAACAAAGTTTAACGATTGGGATATTTTTACATTTAGGCTAATACTTTTTGTTCATTATTATTGTCTTTTATTTTGTTCTTCTTTTTTTGGGGGGGGGGAGGGGGGTGGCTGTTAAATGTTTGGTTACATACATGAGAAAATAATGGTGTACCATTCAAATTATGATACTCACACGGAATGAAATTTAATTATTAAATCGCACACTACTGAAATAGTTTGCCAAAATCACGGGTAGAAAAACGACAAAAAGGGGGTCACGACGGTAATTTTCCAAGTTCCCAAATTCGCCGTATCATTATTGCCTTTTCTAATTTAATTTTTTTTTTTTGGGGGGGGGGTGGAGGTGTTCAATTACATGCAAAGGAGCACATGATGGCCATTCAAATTATGATACTCACATATAATTTATATTTATTTATTCATTTATTTATTATAGTCTTCCTTAAAAACAGGGTAGGTGCATTCAGTTATAAAAAACTGCTTTACAAGCACGCCCTGTGTGAAATGTAATTTTAAAATCGAATGAAATGTAATTTCTAAATCGCACACCACTGAAGTAATTTTTCTTGACAAAATCCTGGGTAGAAAAACGACAAAAAGGGGGTCACGACGGTAATTTTCTAAGCTCCCAAACTCGCCGTTTTGGAAAGGACTGGTGTTATCTCCCTTACAGTAATCTAATAAAACGGCATCTTCAATCATACAGTGTGTTGTACAGAGTAGTTCAGAAATACAGCGCCAGTACCAAATTCCATAACATGTTGCATCATTTTAACATTTTGATCCAATAATAATTAGTAATTGGTTTCTAGAGGGAAAAGTTGTATCATTTGCCTTACGGTAACACGATATAAGGTATTTCCAAAAAAAAAATAAGTTGAATGTCAATTCAATGCCCCTCTGTAAGGTTATTCAAATCGGAACCACCTTGTGATTGTTGTGTCCGCAGAGATGAAAACACGGCATACGGTTGGCTATTGGCTTAGGCCCACTTTAGTTTACGGAAATAGTTTATATCGTGTTCGGTAAAAACAAGTAAAATATGGTTATCTTTGGATTGACAATTTGCCTGACGAAGGCTCGCTATTGCAGCCGAAACGCCGTGCAGTAGCTCACTTAAATTCAATTACGAGATAGCTGTATCATATTCATATTTTCATTGTCACCTTAATTAATTTGTATTCTGTATCATCACACTGTTGTCATCATAGGCACTGCATAAAAGTAAGAGTACCTCTTTTTCCTTTTCCAGGAGCTCCTATTCTTCGGAGTCACAGTTTGCCTGACGAAGGCTCACCATATTGCAGCCGAAACATCGTGGAAGTTTCCCACTTAAAGTCAACCATGATATAGCTGTATCATAATCATATTGGATTGCTACCTTAATTATTTCTGTATCATCACACTGTTGTAATCATAGGCACTGCATAATAGTAAGAGTACCTTTTTTCATTTTCCTTGAGCTCCTATTCTTTTTGAGCCACCGTATTTTTTCCAAACCAGATCATGCACACTCTTTTTAAACGATGCATGCTGTTTTCAGGTTTTGCAAGGTCCTCATTTGGATCAGTTGTTTTTAAACATTGCTATTCCAATATTACTTACCGATAACTTGATAAGCTCCTGGATTTATCTATTTTCTTCAAGAACTAAGTAAAACAAACCTGATATCAAATTCCACAGTGGTACACGTGTAATCCATCGATAAGATTAATCATAATTCTGCAAAGTCCATAAGATCGGGATTTGATTAAAAACGTATTCTATGAATATCTAAAGGTTGATACACACATTTGCGTTTTTAGCCTGCGTCAGCCCAACGTCTTTTGGAAATTGAAAAAACTCCCTGGACGCACAGCAGACGCGGATCAGACGGTGGGCTGACATTCGGCTTGCGCTCAACGTCCGTACGCCAAGAGTCAGTCCAGCGTACATAAGCTGCGTCTTTGTGCGTATTTTAGTTTTCAATAATGCTGGGCCGACGTAGGCTAAAAATACAAAGGTGTAAGTCGGTCTTTATGGAGTGACGCATATAATGATGTACCATATTTTGTTATTGACAGCAGCTGTTGGTAAAGTTTTTCTCTAATTAGATTAGTTTTGTTAATGTCTAAAACACCTTACAATCCCACTTTATTAATACGAACGCCTCAAGGTGAGATATATATAATCGACAAGCGGCAGATTATTGTTTCCGTTAGTTGAATTTCAATTCAATTCAATTCGTTTTGTCTTTGTTATAAAGAAGGAATTTGCATTTGTGTAATCTATTTTGTGCACTGCCGCACTGCAAATCAATTGACGCAAAATTCAACCCCAGACTATCTCCTAAAAAAAATAACATTTTAACCCCCAACTGATCGTTTTCTATTATCCATGTGTTTACGATGGGTGCATCTATTTGACAAACGGCACATTGTATAGATATTAGAGAAAATCACATGCGCGACAGCGGTCGCGGGAGGAGGGTGCCACAGGGATGCATTGTGTTACCCGGTTTACACTCTCATTAGTTTTACACGTATTAACAAAAAAGTGGGAAATGAACATCCTACCCTACCCCGTTTAGCGGTCCCTAAGGAATATAAAAACGCAAGCTCATAAGATTGTCATACCTGCTTCATAGCTCCCAAATCTATGCTTGAAATATTCAATTCAATTGAATTTAATAATAACACTTATGTTTTTCTTTCACAACAAAAATAAATCAATCTGTAATCTATAATTGTTATAAAATGATAGAGCAATTAAAAATAAATCAATAATTGGGTAAACAAATTAAAAGAGAACGGTGCAGATCGTGTTTTATATGCATTTATACGTGTTGTGTTGCATTTGTGATACGTCTAGATTGATTTACGCAACAAAGCTAACCTTAAATAACATATTTTAGTATCGGTCTAGCAGATAAGATCGACTATTCTGTAACCACTCGTTGGCTTAAGTACAATTCTCTTAACATTGCCAATCGTTCATAATGTACAGCGGAAACGGAAAAGGAAAAATATCCATAAATCAATTTTGAGGTTCTCCAAATGATTCGGTTTTCTATTAAATTGGATTAAACTTGCTAATTCTTTAACACAGCTTTACAAGATATTCAAACGTAAGCCTCGAAATGATATCAAAACGCTTTTCAGAAATTGTAATATGATAGGTTTTTAACTAATCCAATTTGGCATGTTTTCAATAAAGCACTTTTGTCAGGTATTTTTGGATTATGTTTTCAATTTCCTGTGATATCGTATAAGTCCCCATGAGGCATTCAATAAGGAAAAAGGAATCCCGCCTGTGCTATATATTCATTCATTTTCTTTTACCTCGCCGTCGGGCGAGCTCCCATAGGGTGTTGCTTGGGCCTTTTTGGAAACCCTACGCTCAAGGGAGAAAATCCCCATCGTAACTTTGGCGTAGTTATTAGGATGTCGATTAGAGGGTTTGGAAAAGGCAAACAATATTATGGTTTAGGGATTTCTTTCTATGATGGAGATATACGATCAAGTTATTGGGATGTCCTTTCCTGGCAAAAGAAACAAAGGCGTAAATCTGGCGTGTGTATTTCGGTGTTCTATTTCAGGAGAAAATGCAAAGTTGGGGGTATACTTTCATGGAGAGAAAAAAATACAATTCTGCAGAAGGGAAAAATGCCCCAGCATATGACTATGGCGTAGTTACCCAAGTGTCCGTTCAATGAAAAAAATAAACAGCTTAGACTTACCTTGTGTGTATATTGATCATGATAGGTGTTTTATGGGAGTATGTTAAAGCTTAACTCTGTTGCAAATTTTGAGATGTCCCTTTCAGAAAAGAAGAAGACCGGCTTAACTTCGGCATCCGGTATTGGAATGGCATTTCTTGGGAGGAGAAGTACCCCAAGCGTAGTATTTGTGTGAAATTATTAAGATGTGAAAGGGGTGGGGTAGATTCCAATACAGCCTTATGGCATTATTGGAATCTACCCCACCCCTTTCACACTGGTCAAACATCCCGCCACTCTCAAGTCGGGTTAAGCCTGAGCGATATCATGCTCGAATTAAATTCACTCCCTCGTGATTTCAATACCCAACAAACAATTTGTGTTTGACATAAAACCGACAACCTACCTTTTTATGAATTTCACAAACTAATATCACTGCATCGTGTTACACGATCGATCTTTGTGAAATAAAAAAAGATACATAAATAGGTTTTCTATTTTCCATGACATCGTTTCCAAGGAAAAGTAAGAAAGGATACAAAGAAGTGGTTGCATCTCTCACAAACAGTGGACTTTTTGTCTTTACTAATCTCGTTGATCTCGAGGATGTTAGATTCGTGTTCAATTTGTGTATTCATGTTACTTGTTTGTTCTCCTCTGTTAAATTCGCTATTTGTGATAATTGTGTTAATGTATTTCAAGGCTGGAGATAAAACCTTTCTGATACCGCATGTATTAAAAGTGATCAATTTGCTATTTTGGTTTGGATCTGGCAATATAATATTTTTAAACTACAAAGGGCTGTCGAATCGCGGCACAAATACTTCTTTACAAATCGTTTTAACATTACGGAACACCCAAAATAATTACATTTTCTATGCATATCTATATCTATTGCGCAAATTTAATTTTATGTACCTTTTATTATAAGGTATCACGTCGATTTTTGAAATCGGATTTTTGTCCTAAAATTATTTCATTAGAGATGATTTCGTTTTATATGAAAACACAAAAAAAAACATACATGACATATGAAGGCTAACAGATCGACAATTTATTTTACTCTGATGTTTTTTAAAACTTTGATATTTAGCTTAATCTTGTATCTTATTTTCATAGGTGTTGTACCAACTTTGCAGCGTTATGCACTGCCCCCCCCCCCCCCCCCTTCAAAAAAAAAATAAATAAAAAATACATGAATAAAATTGGTCATCATACAGCAAATTTGAATGGATTTTACAGCCTATTTAAGGTATCGCTGATTTCATATTTTACAAACAAGACATTTGCAACGTATGGCACATCCATTGAAAATGTAATGGAATCTTTTCAATGACGCTATTTTCTTTTGCCTCTCTATATAGCAAGATGATTTATATTGCATCCTTTGCAGTCACGAAGTTACATGTTACAAATGTATTAAGAGAATATCATTGAAACTCACCTGCAAGGCAACATTCGCACGTATGCATCTTCATATTAATGCGCGTAAGTATAGGCTCTCTGATGTTCAATGTCGTTAAACCGTATTGGCAACAAGTAAGCGATATTCGCGCGGCCTTGTTTTACCGCCATCATAAAACAAGAAATGAGCATTGAAATGACAAAGAAAAATTACTTAGTCCCGAGCAATATATCTGATGGGGATATCAAGTTTCTTTTTCGTTCAAGGCATGGCGATATATGAATGCCTCTCTGACAACCGGGTCAAGCGATTTCGAATGAATAGTCCTCGAATTTTTTCAAAGAAAATATATCACTTTTCATTTATATTTATTTGGAATGGGAGCAAGGGTTTTATTAATTTGTAAGGTGCATAGTTAATGGTATTATGTCTCATATTCGGCCCTGTTTGTATTGAGGTTGATACGAATAATTCATTCATTCACGCCCATTGACACGCACACCCAATATAAATTCGATGTTTAAACAGAAAAGTAAAGACTCTCAACTAACGTTGAATATGTTTGGCTTTCCACATCGCACGTACACGTCACGGTCGGCCAAACGTACCTCCCGCGCTTAAAGTCCACCAACTCATCAAAATGATGCGCATAGCAGTTGCGCATTTATGGAAGGATGCGCATAGCAGTTGCGCACTTATGGAAGGATGCGCATACTAGTTGCGCAATCGTTTTGTTTTCCCCCAATTTTACCCCATTTGTCCACAAATTACCGTACAACATTTTGGAAAACCCACTATAAACGTTAACAATTCGTTTGATATGGGTCACAATATTTGAGGACAACGGTCCCTAGATGCATACACGATGAAGCCAATTGGCTGATGATACACATGTGTGTACGGAGAATGCAACCGACCAAACGTCTCCCTTACGTCTTTTTACCAACAGGAGACCGTTATACTTTTATGGGCTCTAAAAGTATGTTTCATTGAATATGATATCAAAATATATGTTCAAAATGAAGCACCCTTTTCGCAACAGCCAAAACGTAATGTTGCTAGAACTAAATGAAACTTGTACAGAGTAATCTTGTAGATAAATAAAGCAACATCTGCGGGACCATTTTCCAGATAAATCCTTAGACACAGATAAATGATTTAGTAAAGATCTGGAAAGAAAGCCGAAAAGTCTGGAGTGTTGATAACATTTTCCCACATAATGTATTTTGTGTTATCTTATCCAGAAACGGACACGTAATTATCGATCTCGGTAATCCTCTTTTGCAAAGCCTTTAATTTGATTTTTTTTTCCAAAAAAGTAGGCCTATACTGGTTCTCGATTTACATTTTATAATTGTTTCTTAATATTCTCCTCGTAATTACGATTTTTTTGTTGTACCAAAACTAAAAGTGAGCTCTACTCTCTTCTAAGAAATAATTTTGACGAATAAACATTTTGACCTTGAAATCATCTTGATTGTGCACCGGTGAGCATATGAAGACCCATAGAGCCCTCTTTCCATGAGCACGGCATCCTCGCCAATTTGCGAGGATCAGGAAATTTGACTTTAAGCCCCGGTCACATCTCGGACCTCGGAAGCAACACAATTCACCCCGATTCGTTGTTCTGAGGCAGTCAACTGTGAATTAACAAAGAGTCGGGGTGAATCGTGTTGCTTCCGGGGTCTTATGTGACCGGGGCTAGAGGGGTTAACCGTCAATCCTGTCGATATATCGCTTACTGAAAATGCTCAAACCTTGAAACAGATCTCTGTAGGTCAGCAGGATCAGCTACCGGTGATTCTTGGCGTAGACAAAGATTGAATGATTTATTTCGCAAATGGTTGATGTGACGTACAGCACATACTGCCTAATGTAATAAATTGTGTACGTAAATCAGTTGAGGCCCTGTTAAAGGGGAACTTCACCCAGACATTGATGTGCGCTCAGTGGATGAAGAAAATACAATGGTCAATCTGTAAAAATTTGAGCAAGATCCGAAAATCCATTCAAGAGTTATTCATTTTCAAAGTTTTGATTTACACCCCTCATGGGCTCCTCAAATTGGCAACGTACAGGCACAAAATGGCTGCCAACATGGAGAACTCTCCATTCGCTTTGTACACAGAATGTCACATTTTCTTCTTTTTCTCGAAAAGAAGACAACATTGTACTTTTCTCCTCAAGATTATGCATGTATTTCGGAATGAATTTTGTTGATTTATTGTCTACTTTTCGAGAAAAGGAAAAATGTGAAATTATGTATACAAAGTGAATGGAGAGTTCTCCATGTTGGCAGCCATTTTGTGCCTGTACGTTGCCAATTTAAGGAGCCTATGAGGGGTTTAAATAAAAACTTTGAAAATTCATAACTTTTGAATGGATTTCCGGATCTTGCTTAAATTTTCACAGTTTGATCATAGTATTTTTCTCTATCCACTGGGAGCACACTAATGTCTTGGTGAAGTTCCCCTTTATTAAGCACAAGACGTGATTAATCAAATCAAATGCAACGTGCATGAACAGAGCTGCCAACCGATCCGGAATATGCATGATGCAAATGTTCCTACGCTCTCAAGGGTGTAATGAGAAGTGAATGGCTATGGGCATGGGTATTTTTGTCAGGTTTATTTTCACTTTGGTTCAGCTCGTTCGTTATTCACATTCTGATTTTCAATTCAATTCAATTCAAATCAAGTTATTTTTCAATTCTTTTGATAATTGAAATAATACAGTTATAAATGATAATGGATACAACTAATATGACATGGAAAATTAAAAAAATAGAGGCCATCAAAGAAGCGAGGCTTGTAAAGAAGGTTGGCCCCTAATAATTGCATGTCATCATAAAGCACACACATATACAGAATACTATATTATAATTGCACACATAAACATATATTACAAAAATAAACAACAGGGGAGAAGCTGAAAAAAGAAACAACACATATAAAACAGAATACTCTGGAACGGTTAGCATCTCCGCTGTAGTTGATAGAGATGTGTTCCGAGCTACAGTTGCACTTTTCGTGGCGTTTCACCTTTTAAGAGCCTCTATATACGGTCTATCTTTCGCAGATTTATTGTATATTTCGGTCATGCACGAATATACCACTTATAGTCTTGTTATGCATTCATGACGATTGTTTGACCGTTGCACAAGTTGCGGGGAAAAAAGTACTCAGCCTATATCGTAGCTCACATCAAAGTATCATACTATAGGACAATACACTGGGTGACTTCAAGTACGGTGTTCGGTGTTGGTGTTGGTGTTGAGAGAGCAAAACGGTCCCTAAACCGAGCTCCAACACCGTTGGTCAGTTTACAGAAGTGATACAGAAACGACCGGAAATACGTCAGAATCTTGCGAGGTCTACCCCAAACACCGACAGACTTCAAGTTTGGTGTTGAGGCTGGTGTTGGTTTTGCTGCAACACCAACACCAGCGTTCAACACCGTATTTGAAGTCACTCAATGTGCATCAGAACGATGGCCAATGATAGGCAGATGTATTTAGCTTACGAGTTGAAAAAAACTTTTTTCCCCTTTAATTTCGACGCTGGTATTCATTAGTTGCGCAATTACACATGGGAGTTATTAAGATGTATTTTTAGAGTGCCTCTATTTTTGGTTTACACGTCGATTGTATATCGTAGATAATGATTTGTTTGGGATCTGCGAAGTATATAACAAAGCTGGAAATTTGTTTACAGTAATAAATTATGCTAATCATACTTTTCAAATGTTATCGACGGTTTACTGAACAAAGTGGGCAAATTATCGCATGTAATTCCGTTTCCATCATTATTAATACCTTAGAGCCTCATTTGTGGACAATGTAAATGTTTCTTCCTTTCCACATGGTATCATTTACTTTATATTACATTCTCTGAAGATTTGTGGGTAAGATGTAACATACAGGGTAGCTCAAATGACGCGTAATTCCGTTACCCCCCTTTGTGAAACTGCATAGCCTATTTAATTCAAAGGGATGCATTGTCGGTCAATCATTCATTTTAAAAACCAACATCGTCTGCTAATGCCCCGGTCACATAGTACCCCGGAAGCAACACGATTCACCCCGACTCTTTGTTAATTCACAGTTAACTGCCTCAGAACAACGAGTCGAGGTGAATCGTGTTGCTTCCGGGGTCCTATGTGACGGGGCTTTACAACAGTTCTCACGAATAGTTTCCAACAAGTGTTCTAACGAAATCATTAAACCGTTACAATGAAACAATTTGATTTGCTCGCACTCTGTAAAAGCACGTATGGTTTGCTCGCTTTTCGCAAAAAAACGAAATAACTGATTGTAGCTAAAAAGTGTTCCTACGTGAATGAAAATAAGATATAGCAAAATAAGATATAGCAATAATTCAATAAAAGAAAACGTTTCAGTGAAACTGTAACTTGTTTCGTGCAACATTACGCGGACGAAACATGCGATTTGATACATTTTAAAACTCACCATACACCACTGTGCGTTTCAGAACACTTATAAACCCCACGAGCAAGCAATCGCAACAATTGTATTAAACGATTGTAACGTTTAGGGAAAAACATGCATGCGCACGTAAAGTATAATCGTGCTATCGCAAATAACAGCTCGCTAAGTGATGGTCGCGTGTGCCATTCAACTTTTCCACCAATTTTATCTAGCGCTCGTGTTTGTTTGTTGCACTTCCTTTTTGTTTTAGTGAGATGTTTTGTGTATTTTATCAATGTACGTGACTTCTTTACTTAATGGATTTTAACCAATATTTTGAAAGGGCGGTGTTTAAGAACTTGGAATACTAAATGGATGGGGATTTTAACTTTTGCAAATTAGTGCAAATGGAAATGTTTGTTTTTATCCAAGAACTTTAAGAGTACGACAGAAATACTCAATTTTAGTATCATTAACCCTTGATGTGTCACATGCATGTATACTATTAATGTAATTTATATTCGTATTTGTACTCTATTCTCCGTCAATAAAACGACATACTGTATAACATATAGCTTATTACTGAATTATAATATAATAGGTGGAGGCGCCGTGGTATAGTGGTTCAGACTCTCGCCTTTCAACCAGAGAGTCGTATGTTCGAGTCCCAACCATGACGTTAATTTCCTTCAGCAAGAAAATCATCCACATTCTGCTGCACTCATCCCAGGTGAAGTGAATGGGTACCTGGTAGGAATATTTATTCCTTAAAATGCCATGTGCGCTGGTGTACGCCGGGCTAAGGCCAGGGTAATAATGCAAAGCGCCTTGAGCATTCAGCAGAGTGGATATGTGCGCTATATAAATTGCATCTATTATTATATTATAGGTACATTTACATGTGTGAACCAAACAAAGAATTTGCATTTCCAGAGGAATTATAAGTCTGTTGTTCCAAGGGGTCCAGATACAAAATATAAATATGAATTATTTTTTTAATAATAATACCCTTTGTTATAAAATTCAGGGGGCACAATGCCCATATAAAAGAAGCATCTGATCTTATCTTGTTTCACGAAGTTAAGACATTTCTAGAAACAATGTGAAGGACAAAGAAGAAAAAAACACGAACAAAACAGAAAAGTAATCAGGAAAATGACGAGTTGAACTGGAGACGAACTAATGAGGAGGAGGAGGAGGAGGAGGGTGGGGGCGGATGAGCATGGTGGGGGAGGTGAAGGATGATAATGAGGATAAGGACGAGTTGGAGGCTGAGGCTGGGGAAAATAATATCTAGACTATGTCCGTTTTAATAATAGTGGCTACTTGTATAGCGCACAGGTCCACCTTTCGGTGTTCATGGCACTTTAATTGGAATAGAAAAGTTAATGAAGACAATAAAAATGGAAGTAAATATACTGGACACAGAACAGGTATTGAAATATTATGATGAAACAAACAAGTAGGTTTTAAGTTGGGATTTGAATGCTTCTGTTGAAGAAAGCTGGCGTAATTGAAGAGGGAGTTCGTTCCACAATTTTGGGCCGATCACTGAAAAAGCCCGATCACTGATACAATGTTTAGTTCTCGGAATATTTAACAGCAGTGTATCTGATGATGAGCGGATATGCCTTGTAGATTAGTACTTTGGAATTGAATTTTGCAAGTATTATACAGGGGAAGGACCGTACATAGCATGATGGACAAGGAGAATGATCTTGAAGACGATTCGTTTGTCAACTGGTATTCTTATATTCGCTCAATGTCTTTTATGACTTCGTTCATTTTTGTCATTTTTAGGACTATCGACGATCAATCAATAATAATAATGTCCAAAACACCTGAGCAAGGACAGCAAATGCGGAAACTCAAAATTTTGCGAGGATATATCAAATTATACATCCCCAGCGTATCATACCGGCACACTTTAAAATGAACTCACATCTACTTTCCTTTGTCACAAATATTTTGTTAACATTTCAATTGATTTGCTGAACATCAATTCATTTGTAGTTATCTCATCTGTTTTCCTTCTTTTGTACGCACCGTTAAAATTATTAAATTTGAAACACTGTCCCACACGTATCTATTAGTGTGACCATTATTGCCACGGGGGAAATGAATGGGAGAGCAACGAGTATCGACGTTGCGAACAGTAACAACAAGCGATGGTTTTCTTGTGAAACAGAAAACAAAAAAGCTGGATGATATCGATAGAGAAGAGAAGCAATTTCTTAAAAGACTGCTAATGACCCAAGAAGCTTATATTTCATATAAACAGAAGTCTCAATTTGGAGCGTTCCTTTTTTTTCCAACTGGTGTAGCCCGTGTGGTGCGTCTTACTATGACGTCATCATCATCCATCTGCATTCTATTCTCTTGTCTCAATGAAATATGTAAGGCGATCTGTCCATTAACAATCTTACTCTTACGATTTTTATAATTTCGTTTTTCTTCTTCATCATCATCATCTTCTTCGTCGTCTTCTTCTATGGGTACTTTCATGAATTTATGTAGTCGAAGGATGACTCGAATCCTTCCCTCTACTTTTAACCGTAGTGATGTTCTTCTCCTTCATTTCTGCACCACCATCACCCTCCCCATCCTCCTTTCTCTTTCTTTCTCTCTCTCTCTCTCTCTCTCTCTCTCTCTCTCTCTCTCTCTCTCTCTTCCTCTTCCCCTCTTTCTCTCTATTTGATTCCATAAAGATGTTGTTGAGTTTTGGGGTAGGTCGATACTGGAGAGCATTGAGAGTCCAACTTTTGACTTTATTTCTCTCTTTCTTTCTCTTCCTACAGATGTGGTTGAGTTTAGGGGTCACTTTACATTATAAAGCACTGATAGTCCTGGGTTGTGTTTCATAAAGCTGTGCGTAGATCTGCGTCCGATTGTACAAATTCCCTCTCTCCTCCTCGCTCTCCCTTTCTCTCTGTCTTTCTTTACGTGTAGTTGAGTTTATGGGTCAGTTCACACTGAAGAGCATTGAGAGTCCAGGAACCTTCCCAGTAAACTTCCAATCATGTTGCTAAAATCCAGCTAATAACTCTATTTCTCTCTCCCTCTCTCTCCATATAGATGTAGTTGAGTTTAGAGGTCAGTTCACACTGAAGAGCATTGAGAGCCCTGGAACCATCCCAGTGAACTCTCAATGTTAATTGATCTGATCCAGCAATTAATAGATATCTCTCTATTTCTCTCTCTCTCTCTCTCTCTCTCTTTCTCGTTCCAGATGTGGTTGAGTTTAGAGGTCAGTTCACACTGAAGAGCATTGAGAGNACTAGCAAAATACCAAAACTGAGCGATTAAACATACATTTAAATGATTAGTTTCAATAAATTTAAACCAAACACCTTCCTCACATAAAGTAGGTGATAAATTGAAGTTTCAAAACAAATAATTAAAATGAGTCATGCGTTTCATGACACATGGAAAGAGAAAATAATTCTGAATGAGAGCTTTATCGACGTCAAATAAACGCGCTTCTTTGTCAAAACACAATGATCACATTTGACAGATTCAATGGTGTGGATTCATTATTAAGAAATTTCACTATTCCGAGTGGTCATGATTGTATGGGTTTCAAATCTGAAAGATGTATCTGCAGAACGTTTGTATTATTTATTGTATTTATTTTTTGGGGGTCGCTCATGATTGACATGGGAGCGCCGTGGTGTATTGGTTCGGACTCTCGCCTCTTTACTAGAGGGTCGGTGGTTCCAATCTCTCCCAGGGCGTTAACTTCCTTCAGCAAGAAATTTACCCATAGTGTTCTGCACTCAACCCAGGTGAGGTGAATGGGTACCGAGAGGAATTTATTCTTCTAAATGCAGAAGCGCCTACTTGGCAGCTATGCTATGGCCAGGTAATAATATTAGATAATTTGTCTCGCGCCTCTGAATAGGTGACTAGAGAGATGGCGTGTTTAAATGCTATATATTATTATTATTATCTTAAAGAACAGAAACAGAAAATTTTACATGTTTGAACCCCTGTGCCAAATATGGTTATAGTGAAATGTTCATCCTATTTTATCATTAAATTTTCATTAATCTTTATCCAAGAGTTTCAATGACTTAACCTATCATATCTATATAATTATTCGTTTTTCTATATCTCTGGCTCTCTTACTCTGACTGCTTTCAAGTGACTGTTATTGGCTTGATATATTGTCTGATACGGCGAGAGAAAAGAAGGAAAAAATCGTGGCTCGGTCTGAGCGTGAATAGGGTTTAAGCTCACAATAATTGTGTGCGTTTCACCGAAATTGGCATGTTTGCGGAATTAATTTGTATAATCAAAAGCGGCATTGCATTTAGTCATTGTAATATCTCAATTGGATGTAGTTAATTCGGTTTCCAGATATTAATCATGTTATCATCCATATTGGTCTACGGTAGATTGAGCTAACATTTTGCTCTATTTTGATTTAATAACTAGTCTGGTATTTGCTCTTTGGTCACGTGATGCTAATGCAAACTTCCATAAATTCGTGTATACATTAGTTTTAATTCACTTTCATGATATCGACATAATAGGCTTTCATTGTATAATGCGTACGTAATATAGTTGGAATCTGGTTTCTAGGAACTAGTCGGGTAGGTTTGATTTCTCTTTTATCATTTCAATATGACACAATTTCGGCATTAAAAATGATATGACATTTGTGACTGGTCGGATCAAAATGAGACAACGGAGGACAAGCATTCACTTTAAATGATACCAATTATTCAATGCGACCATATCGACAAATGTTCACGAGCTCATCATTTTTCATGACCATTTTATCTATTTGTTATTGACGTCATGGAATCCATGATATTCCAGACTCTTTGAAAAGGGCACATGTTTCAAAGGATTCAAATGTTTAAACCGCAACATTTAGCATTCTGAATACAATTTTGTCGGCTCGAACAGCTATTGTGATATTTTATATCTTTTTCCCCTTTTATGACATTTCGATACAATCAATGTATGTTGTATTTCATGTTCCTTTACTTAATATGAACTTTACCCGTTCAGCTTCCTTCAGTATGGATATGCATAGTCACTAAACAAAATGAAGAACATTTTCTAATTCATCATGCTAGAAATTACCAGCGTATGAAGAAGTAAGACCTAAATCCCGTCTGAGATTGCAAACTCATGTAACATTTTTTCAAATCAAGAGTATGTATTGATGTCTTTTTCCTTTTTTATGTTTGATGTTTCAGTTGCGATTTATAAAAATTAATAAAGAGTAGCAAACCTTTTCTGAACTTAAATATTCACCTGACTATCATCACTAAAAAGAACAACACACAATTTGTATTACTTAAATAATAATGAAATTCGCATTTCCGCTATTTTTTGTTTTTTCTGTTACTGGCATGATTTGTTTACTTTATATCATAATCAAAAGTACTGATCAAAAATATTTTAATTCCAGCTCTATTCTAGTTAACATTTATGATACTGAAAATACGGTTTTTCTGCGAGTGGAATAAAAAAAAGGACATTTCGTTTTGCGACTTATAGTTTTCCTCAGTTGCCAAGGAGTACAGCCAATTTACTTTGCAAACCCCAGCTGGCATAGGTGTTTAAACAATAGCAAGGAAACATTCTTTCTTTTGATAATCGAAAATCACTTTTCGTTGTATTGACCGATTTCCAAAGCACATTGTTTCCTAATAATTTGAGTTGAATGCGAACGAGGAGAGAACAAGTGAGAATGGAAATTGGCAGATGTTCTACGGACAAACAGATTTATGCCCTTTTATCATGTTTATGCCTTCATTTGTAGTCAGAGAGATGTCCATTTCAGTCCGAATTTAGCGTGTTACATCGCATTATTTCGAAAATTCAGGGTATACTGTTCGAAAATACACCCATGCTGACTAAAATACGCGAAAATCATATAGCGTGTGTGTGTGCTGTACCGTACTGCATTGCGTGTAAACCCTATGTCATGTAACTTGATTTATTTCTTCTGTCAAACCAACGATAATTATTTTTACCAATGCATATACAACTAAATATCACATACAGTTGTTTCTTCATTGCAAGTAAAAATATAGCTTATATACCCTTTGACCTCATATGGAACGCCAATTCAATGCTCCTTTGTAATGCTATTTAAATAGGAACTTGCTTGCTACTGTTGTGTCCGCCCAGTCCAAAACACGGCGCACGGCCCTATTGTTCATGACCCACTATATTTTATATTATATTCGAAATAGATTATACCGCGTTATTTGGGCAATACAGGACAAGAATAATGGGAGAAAACACGCTTGATGATTCAAACAAACTCTTAATGTTATATGAGCAATAAATGAGTACAGGTATGCGTATTTATAGGTTTTCTCTTTTTTTTTCGTGAAGCCTCTTCCCCCTATGATTTTTATTGGTGCGTTGCTCTAACAAAAGAATTGTAAAATTACCCACATTTTAATTGCTGACTCGGAACATCTCTCCGAGACTTAATGATTTATTAAACATCGTATATAATCAATACCGGCACCTTCTGTTTCACCGTCTTCGATTTGCACAATTGATTTTTGGACGAATATCCACGGGATATCACTCCCCAGATCTATATGCGATCTACAAATATTTGGAAAATGTTGAGTTCACTGCACATTTCTCTTGAGGATCATACACCGAACCAATTTAAATGGATCAAAAATATTCATGGATATTATTTCATTCACGTACGATTTGTCAATACTGCCATGGTGCACGAAGGGAGGGGGTAGGCTACTTTCGAAGCTTCTGAGCCGCTGATTTCCAATCAGGCGTGTGCTTTGCACGCATAAGTGTTGAGGCTGTGGTCACACATTTCGCTAATATCTAACGTGCAGCATGCCTCAGGTTGATTGATTTTGTGTTGTGGTCCCCACGAGCAGAAACACGGCTTGAAGAGAAATCGAAATAGAATGTAACTGACTCACTCAGTGCTATATTCATAAAGTTGTACAAAAGCGATTAAGAAATGATTTAAATCAAAACGCGTCCGGCCGGTCACTAATTCTTATCGCAGTGGACCATGACTCCATGAGCGTCTAAATCTCCGTGGATCAGATTAGGCGAGGAGAGTGTGAACGTTTTGCTTGCACAAAACCACGTGCTTTCTGAGGCGCTGATAGGTTTTGACCCATTCGGATAGTAAAATGAGTATTTTCTTTTGAGATATACACTTGCAGATACTTTACTCACTTAGTGCTATATTCATAAATTTGTACAAAAGCATTTAAGAAATGATATAAATCGAAACACGTCCGGCCGGTCGCTTATTCTCTACCGCAGTGAACCATGTGCATCTGAAACCTCTTTGATCCGATAAGACGAGGAGAGCGTGAAAGCTTTGCTGGCACAAAACCACGTGGTTTCTGAGGCGCTGATACGTTTTGACTCTTATGAGATATCAAATGAATTATTTCATATTTAGATATACTTCCATATACTGTTCTTAACAAACATCGTTTAAGCGTCACTCTGAGATCATCTGGATCTCTGATCCAAGTACACCTTTCCTCCTATACTCAACTGGAAACAGTATTGTGCGTGCAAAACGTATAGGGAAGACGCTTGACCAACGACGATTGCGTTCTGCTTGCTACAGGCATGTGCCTGTGTTTGCGTCAGCAAAGTACCTTCTATCTGCATTCCTTCGGTCAAGGATTCTCTTTCAAATGCCAAGGACGCTGGACAGACGTTGAATTGGCTATAACCCCAAATGTGTGATTAAGGCCTAAAGCTAGACCAAGCGTTGACATCAAAGGAGTAGTGTAGAAGGCGCATTCTATCATTGAAAATCACAATACCCGCGTGATAGCACATGATATATTCGGTCATTAAATGTACTGTGATACCGTTTGAATCGTACGGATATCATTTCGTAAAAGAGTTTCACGGTCTGTTCATATCTTAGGAAGATAATGAATTGTTTTAGAATTAGCCTGGGATAATTCTAAAATTTCATAAGATTTTGCCGGTTTTCTACGATCAATAATATCAGGTGCTTATTCTGGGGTTGATGAGTTGGTAAAGATAATAATAATAAAACAATAAGAGCGGTCGAAAATAATTCTTTTCGTTTGTTTTTGTTTCTTTTCATGGAAGTGATTTTTCTTTAGGTTTGTTAACCTGGCACTATAAGGACACAAAGCTTTCCGATGTATTTTTTTTTTATTTAACGCCCCCAGCCCATTCCTGGATACGCGCATGTTTCTGGTAGAAGTGAATAATGCCTACGTATTTATAATCGTACAACGAAATGGAATAATGGAAAATAAACAATTAGTGATATAAAATTCCATAGTATAACAATTTATTCATGGTGGTATCCGATTCCATACATTAGAGAGCTGGCAAAAGATAATTGAACATATTATAGACAATAACGTAACACATCATCACGTCGACATTTCTAAACCGTTGTCCACGACACTTTAGGTACCATCTGAATACTAGCTAGGAAGCCCAGTGCACTTTGATCAAACGAACGAGGTACCATGGTCTGGCCATTGGAACATATATGAATAAATCCAGTATATGCGGATCCGGGCATCTGCCGGGTCCTATCTGCTGCTTGTGGCCCGTATAGTGCAACTTAAAATGGGCCAAAAATTGGGTTAGATCAAACATCCTAGATACCACTTGCAACTCCAATCAATAACATTGGTTTATCCCACAAATTACTGAATGGACCTTGACAGACAAGTTTTCTGCTGCAAAGGGCCCGACAGACGCCCCCGAAGGGCCCCGAAATTGGGTCTGAATCAAACATAGGAGGTACCACTCAAAGCCAGATTCAAATGAAAGCATAGACACCCCAGACTCTGTTCAGTAAAATGACTGCACCAATGTTCTTTCTGCTAACTTTCTCACTCTTTTTAATTCAATGTATTCGTAAATGTACACAAACAAAAAAGAAAGGGAAATGGAAAAATAGAAGGCGAACCATATATAGAATAAATGCATTCAAAAAAATGTAATATTCCATGAATGCCAAATTGTTTGTGTCTGAGAGTACAGACCATAAAGCACATGTCTGTCTCAACTCACACTCGCTAACCGAGATGCGTCTTTGTATTACACGGCTGTTTCACTCCCATTCACTGTGTACAAATTAAGGTCCCTAAACCACGCGCGCATGTAAAGTGCACTTCTCGCGGTGTGGAGCAGACGACGCCAAGTCGTTTTTTTTTTCGAATGTCCGGACGATCACGACACCACGCTGCACAAAACATAGCCAGCGCCTGCAAGAGCACATTTCTTCGTTGACCCAGCCAGGTTTGATCTCGAACCAACGCTCGGTCTGGGAGCCTATTATCACGAAAGGGCTAGGCCTTACCGTATTATATTATAGATAGATATTATAGATAAAGTTTAGATTTTGTTTATAGACCATGAGCGAAATACACATGAATTCGCGTGTTTTCTGAAGATGAAAATAACTGCAAAGTTAAAATAATAATGTAAATGGCCCCTCTTTACTTTTCTACCCCAAAAATGACGCATGTTTGGGTTTGTACATGTATACACACGCCCTTGGTGACCCCAAAAGAATATTGTATCAAATGAAGATAGTGCTGCATCTGAAAAATAGAATCCAAATCCTGAACACAAAGTAACAGGTATTCAAAAATTCATGACACATGTAATTGATTTTAGTTTCTTCATCTATCAATATAAAATATTAATTTTTTGAAATATATATAACAGTGTTCATACAATTTATTACCCCACAATTACATTGGTAAGATATCATATTTGTCTGAGTGTTATTCCTTATTTCGGACAACTATTTGTAAGCTAAACATCGCAAGGTATCAAGAATTTCTTTACGAGCATTTTATGAGTTAATTCGATCATTCTAATTGGAGGAATAAGAGACATAATGAGATATTATAATTGTTATTTTATACATAACCCTATTGACGTCAAGATTTGACTGGTATCTGATCATGACCATCATTCTTTATCTGGGGGTATAAATTTACATGTACTTATTAAAAACTCGTTTGTAAGAGGCCGCCCGTGTTATAACGAGTCCCATTTTTTTTTTTTTTTTTTTTTTTTTTTTTTTTTTTTTGGGGGGGGGGGGGGGTTCTGTTGCGTTTGTTCTAGATAGATGCTCTTTTGGTGGAAAATAAAAACCAGATGGGACCTTCATATCTCCTCAATTTAGATCAAATCATATATCCGCTGTGTGCAGTGGTAATTGATCCAGATGATTCCATGAATAAAATGAATTCAATACTATTGCGATTTAGTACACAGTAGAAGCCAATATATTCAGGCGATCTTCTGCGCCCAAACCAGTGGAAAATCTCTGTGGTAATTATGCTTATATTTTAGCCTTATTTTAAATGGGACATCAAATTAAATCAAAACACAAATTTGAAGGTCCTTTCAATGTCTAACGAGCCGAAACAGGTGCTCATTTGGTGGAAAGTATGGCACCCTTGACATCTCCGCTGCTATTTTCATAGCATCAAATGTGCATTTACAGACGGTAATAATTCCATAAATGTTGTGATGAATTTTGTGCACAGGCCTAAATGTAATGTGCGAGACCGTCTGTCGGGTCCACAACAGCAAAATGGTGCCTGTCTTGGGTCATTCAATATTCTTAGCCGTTAATGCTTTCATTTAAAACTGGTTTTGATTGCATGGTACCTCCCATGTTAGTTCTGGGGCGTTCTTGGCGCCTGTATAGCCCAAAGAGGTGCCGTTTGATTGAAGGTAAGATTTACAGGGAATTTTGACATTTCCGCAATTTCTATTGTATCAAATGTGCATATAAAGGTGATTGCTTTCCTTTACATACAAGGTAAATTGTATACAGGCCTAATAAAGGGAAAATGACATTTTCAACTTGTGCACATCCTTATGGGGAAACGAGATTTTAAAGGCGTCCGTCGGGCCTAAAACAGCAGAGATTTTGTCTGTCATGGGTCATTCAATATGTTGGGGAGTCTATGCTTCCACTTCAAACCGGTTTCGTGTGGTACCTCCCATGTTATGTTTTGGGCCATTTTTGGTGTCTACAGAGCCCAAACAGGTGCCAGTTTGGCTGAAAATAAGAAATACAGGGACAATTGACATTTCCGCAATTTCTATTGTATCAGATATATTTAGGTAATATCGTTTCCCCCCTCCTTTTTTAAAGCTTTACAGACGATGTAAAATTGTAATTGATGTATCCATGAATTTTATGATGAATTTGTACACATGCCTATGGAAAAAGGAAATTTATATTTTCTAAACATCCTTATGGAGAACCAAAATTTAAGGGCGTCTGTCGGGCCCAAAACAGCAGAAATTTTGTCTGCCATGGGTCATTTAATATTCTGGGGTGTATATGCTTTCATTTGAATCTGGTTTTGAGTGTTACCTTCTATGTCTGATTCAGACCCAATTTCGGGGCCCTTTGGGGGCGTCTGTCGGGCCCTTTGCAACAGAAAATGTGTCTGTCAAGGTCCATTCAATAATTTGTGGGATGATCCAATGTTACTGATTGGAGTGACAAGTACTTTTACATAGGATATTTGATCTAACCCATTTTGGCCCATTTTAAGTGGCCCTAAGGGCCGCAAGCAGCAGATAGGACCTGGCAGACGGCCGAATCCGCATATACTGGATTTATACCTATATGTTCCAATGGCCAGACCTTGGTACCTCGTTCGTTTGATCAAAGTGTACTGGGCTCCCTAGCTAACGCGCTCGACCAAAACACCATCATGATGATATTCTCTTTACAAAAATCAAAGATACACAGCAACTTGATTAAATCTAACTCAACGACACTCCATCTCGTGAGTGATATTCATGAATTAAAATCAGCTTGTCTGTCAATCAACCGACTGCAATTTTAGATAGATTGACAGTTCTACAGTGCTCACTCATATTGGAAGTCCTATTACTAGATGTAAAAAAAACATAGACGATTTTCTGAAAGGGACCTGTTTGTTCGTGACTAATATGTTCATAGCGTTTTGTGTGTGTGTGTTTCTTTTTTTTTACCAGCTGACTGGCTCTCGTTATTTCAGCTTAAAAAAAACTCAGAATTTGTCTTTTATAAACATAGCACGTGTTAAATGGAAAACATTTGTTTCGTTAAAAATGCCCAGGGTTTATACAATATGAAAGAATCTCCCAGAACGTAGAAATACAGAGAGAAGACAGTTTACTAACAGTGGAAGTGTTCTGTTTGCAATGGGCGTTTAGTCTGCAGACACAGACTATTGACTTTTCCCAGTTGCATTTTGTGCAGTACATATATATGTATGGCATAATGATGATCCTAAAATTACAGACTGTGCAGTGTTGTCTTTCTTTATATTAGAATGGAGTAACTTCAAACTCCTTAGTACGTAATGTGCACATTGGGGGAAAACAAAAGCATGTATCTGCAGATTAATGGACGTAAACAACTTCAAACATCAGTTAAGCATCTTTCTTCCGTATTTTACGCTTTTGAAATTTAATTTCGGAAATATGTAAGGAAACCTTAACGAGTTATAGAAACCCCTCGCACATGTCACATGTTGCAACGGACCGGGAAGAATTTCTTGTCCGTTAACTTCAGTTTAATTGATTTCTCTCTGGCCTCAGAACAAGAAGCTTATTGGCTCCGATCGAAACCCCACGCCTGACACCATTGCAGTTCATGCCACCGCATACGCGGATCCAGGGGGCATAAATTACAATCGCCCCCCATCCCCATTGGAGACGTATTAAGCACTGTTTTCCTATGCATATACATTGTTTTATTTTTGTTCATCTCCTCCTTATTAACGAGAATGGAATGTAGGACGAAGTCACGTGGGGGGGGGGGGGTTTTGTCCGCTGACTTGTTGGAAAGTAAATGTTTTTTTTTTTTTCTACCGGCCCCACCTACTCCCAATCGCCCCATACACCTTGATATTGTGTGCGTGTTTGTGTTGGTGAGGGGGGGGGGGGGGGGGGGGGGGGGGGGGGGGGGGTGTTTGCTGAAATGTTGGAAAGTCAACATATTACCGCCGGCCCCTATCCCCCTCCGACCCTCTCCCGATTAGCAAGTCCTTGGGATGATCAGAAACCAACACTGCGGGTACCCCCCAAATTGGATCATTCCGACTCCGCCGCAATATGTCTCGAATATGACGACAATATTGGTGGTGCTGGCTCAAGGTCGAAAGGTTTCAATTTAATATCCAAAAATAGTGTGCTGAATGTTAAGCAGCTTTGGCCCATCCATCTCGCTCTCCAGTTGTCATACGTCAATTGTTCTTCGATATTTAGTCACACATTTGCTCACTCATACCGAAGTATACGTTCAGCTTATGTACAAAAAGGTAATGAATACGCTTGGCTGACATTATTTCGACAGTTTCCCCAAAAAGCAGGTTTCTCACATCGATCTCTCTTTCCACTTGTCAAACATCAGTACTTATTCGATGCTTAGCCACACGTTTGCTGTCCAATACATACCGAAGTGCATTTTCAGCTCAAAACTAAGGAGGAATTACGCTTGGCTAGCGTTTAATATTACTTTGAATGTTAAGCAGCCTTTCTCCATCCACTCCCTTTCCACTTGCCAAACGTTAATTGTTGTTAAACGCATAGCCACACACTTGCTACCCCCAACACATACCGAAATAAACGTTAAGCCTATACACAGAAAGGGAGGGAATATGCTAGGCTAACGTATGGTAGTGTGCTGAATGTTAAGCAGCTTTGGCCCATCCATCTCGCTCTACACTTGTCAAACGTCAATTGTTCTTCGCTTCTTAGCCACACATTTGCTGTCCAACACATCAGCTTTGCCATAAATAAGGAGAAAATACGCTTGGCTAACATTTAATGGTGTTTGAATGTTATGTAGGTTTGCCATATCCATATCTCTTTCCACTTGTCAAACGTCAATTGTTCTTCGATGCTTAGCCTCACATTTTCTGTTCAACGCATCAACCTATTAACAAAATATGGAGGAAATACGCTTGGGCTAGAGTTTAATGTTGATTTGAATGCTAAGCAGCTTTGATCCATCCATCTCGCTCTCCACTTGTCAAACGCCAATTGATCTTCGATGCTTAGCCACACTTTTGGTCACTTATTCCGAAGTATACGTTCAGTTTATACACTAATAGGGAGGAAATACGCTTGGCTTACGTATCATTCTGTTTTTTAATGTTAGGCAGCTTTAGCCCATTCATCACGCTCTCCACTTGTCAAACGTCAATTGTTCTTCGATGCTTAGCCACATTTTTGCTCACTCATACCGAAGTTTACGTTCAGTTTATGCACAAACAGGGAGGAAATACGCTTGGCTAGCGTATCATACTGTTTTGAATGTTAAACAGGCTTGTATTATCCATTTCGATCTCCACTTGTCTTACACCAATTGTTTTTTTTATGCATGTGATGCATAACATCTACCGGAGTATACGGTCAGGCAATGCACGAGTATGCAGGGAATACGTTTGGCTAACCTTTGATATAATTGTTAATCTTCAGCAGTTTTATCCCACTTGTCAAACGTCAACTGGGTTGGACTCGAACCTACGACCCTCTAGTTGAAAGGCGAGAGTCATGACCACTACACCACGGCGCGCCTCCACGAGGCTTCGATGCTTAGCCCCACATTTTGCTGCCCAACACATATCGTACTTCCGAAGTACACCTTCAGCTTATGCACAAATAAGAGAGCCTACGCTTGGCTAAAGTTTAATGCTGTTTTAATGCGAAGCAGCTTTGCCTTATCCATCTTGCTCTTCAGTTGTCATACGCCAACTGTTCCCCCCTGTTTTTATGCACATCTTTGCAGTACAACAGATCCAATATACATCCAATTTATGCAAAAATAAGCATGTAATACGCCTGGCTGACATTAAATAGTGTCCCGAATATGAGCCAGTTTTTCCCCATCCATCTCTCTTCCCAGTTCTCAAACGTCAATTAATATTCGATGATTAGCCACACATTTGATATCCATATAGATTAGGTTCAGTACACGTTCAGATCATGCATAAATAGGGAGGAAACACGCTTGACTTACGATTTATGATGCGCTGAATGTTAAGTAGATTTGCTCCTATGTACATCTTTGAA
The DNA here is from genome assembly GCA_036244855.1 of Temnopleurus reevesii. Taxonomy (NCBI): domain Eukaryota; kingdom Metazoa; phylum Echinodermata; class Echinoidea; order Temnopleuroida; family Temnopleuridae; genus Temnopleurus; species Temnopleurus reevesii. Next base: position 85,373 of record BQKZ01000859.1, read on the forward strand.
TCTATCAACCTCAAATGCTCTTTTTTCTTTACTTTTCTCTTTTATATATATATATATATATAT
>BQKZ01000859.1:95633-107910 GCA_036244855.1 Temnopleurus reevesii
CTAATTATCAATCCTTGGATTCGACCAAAAACTCGCGCAAGGAAAACAGAAATAAGGCGGATATTTCCCAAAAAAGGTGGTATGTTTTTACGTGTAAGTCTATGGAGAACGAAACTATTTTTCCGTCCGTCGATTCGCTCAGACAGAGCTTACCCCCGTGGGGCCAGCTTAGTAATCCATCTTGGTATTAAAATATCTTTGGTAATGCCAATGTTTTGAAAGCATCATTTCTTGTACATCAAATCAAAAGGGTGATTTAACTAAAAATGAATACCCATGGGTTAATTACTGAAATAATGGATAATAACATCAAATTGAATAAACACTGATTAACAGGCGTCCTCGGGTAGGAACCAACCCCATGATCTCCTTGTGACTAGATATGTGTCTTACGGAAAGTCCATGGCTCTTGCAGGCTCGATTTACAAAGCAGGTATCAATTGGATGTAATAATTTCCCACATATCCCAACATAGACTAAACTGATTTTATCAAAAAATAAGAATAGGCAATGTAAGCATTGTGTTCAAAAATTAAGTTCAAACTCAACAGCAATATGTTACCCACCCTTTTGAATAATATGCGTTATAAAATTAATATTTTTATTTAACCCTTTTCAGAACGTAGTATTTACAACATACTTTAACCTATAGGAGGGCTCCAAACTTTAGAATGATATCAAATCATCAAGTCTGCTCCCTCTCTAACCACCTTTACAGACGTATTATGTATTACAATCTTATTTGATCCTTAATTAATCCTTTCAAGATCTAGTGTTATACCTTGATTAATTGAGTTATTTATTTATTTTATTCTCTGTCGTACAAAGATACAATACAAACATACGACGGGCAAAAATGTGAAGATATTACATACAAAAATAGGCAATTGACAACACAATGCAAAACAAGAATAAAAAAAAGGTTAATATAAGACAAAATAAAGAAGATCGGATAGCCCATGATAGTGCTAATGGTATCCTCAGCAATCTACACCCATTCATCTATATTCGAGCTTTTGTCCACATGCTTCACCTGCAATCCGTCAGTACATTTATATGCAGTTAGAATTATATTCCTTTCTTGTCCTCCCACGTCCTCTTTGTTTATCTCGCAATGCAACTGTAGTCTTTATTCCCTTTGTTTCAATTTTCACTTCCAATATTTTACCTATTCAGCGATTCCACATGTTTTCTTTTTTATTCCTCTATAACATAAATCACATTTGCAAAGTACACACATAAATATATACATTTATATATTACGCTAATTTGTAATTGTTGAAAACAGTTTCCTTTCGAGGGGTCTAGAAATTAAAAGCATTGCTTTCTTGGTGGACTGTCTTTATTTCATTACATTTCTTTCTCTCTATGCGATTTGTATTTCAGTACTGTTCAACTGCAATACGTTATTCTTGATTCTGTTTCCCGTCTAATGTTGCTATTTTTGTGAATCTTGATATGTTTCAGTTTTTACTTTGCTTTTATGCAATGCATTATTTCATTGTTGTTGAATTTTATTTCTGGTTGAATTGAAAAAAAAGTGAATTGAATTGAATTGAATTGAACAAAAGACGCAAAGTAGCACCTTTCCTTAGTTAGCGTGTGGGTAAGCTATAAAATGAAACGCGTGACGTATTCTAACATGGCAGTCACACCTTCAGACTGATCACACCCCGTTGTCAAACTGAATTGTCCTAAATTCAATATATGAATTATAGATTAATGTTTTGTTTAGTATATAAATGGATTTGAACAATTGGAATGAAGACAACGCATTTTTTAACATAAGATTCGAAACAAACTGAGAAAAAATAATTACAAATCCATTGAAGCATGTGCTTCTGTAGAATTAACACTTTGTTTGATAGGACGTCCGTTGAGTTAGCGCTATGTCGGGACATTTTGTCTTCATGCAACAATTCCCTTTGGCTTCCGTCACTTTGTGAAATCACCGACGAATACACAAAGTAAGTAAAATACATACATTAAAAGAAAATTACAAAAAAAGTCATAGCAGGCAATAAAAATACAATGTATATGTAAATAGAATAATTGCAGGAAGAAAGCAGAGAGATGGCTGGACAGCCTAATATCAGATGCATTGCAAATTTGTGCAGCTGGTCTTCCTTGAGGAACCAGGGGCCAATTGCACGAAACAGTCTTAGCTATCCTCTTAAAGCTAAGGCATCTTAAGTTTTGTGCCACTCTCCTAACATAGTCATATCGATGATAATGTCTATGTGACGAGGATGCCACAAGAAGTCAAGACGTCCTAGCAAGAAGAGGATAGCTATAAGACCATTTCGAGCAATGGGCCCCGGAGGGCGGGACTCATCGGTTGCAAAGAGCTTTATTGGTCGGTTGGTGTGACTGCCATATTAAGCCAAATTAGTGTCTGTGCCACGTCCCTTATCCCACGGCGATATCCTTTTTTAGGCTAATAGTGGATTGGCAAATACCCTGGAATGAATTGAATTTCGATTTATTGACTTTCATTTACTTTTCAAAACATTGCCCCTTCTGGGCTTTTATTCATTTTTTATCTTTTCACTTGACTCGACGCCCGATTAAGTTAGTGGGACTACTATAGGATTTTCCGTCCAAATTCACGCAATTTTCATTTGAATTAATACTTAGGCCATTTGAATAAGCATAGATTGGTTTTGCCGTGTAAATTGTCATTAAATTTGTGTAATTTTACATACGATTTACTATGTTTGTCGAATGTTTGTGAGTTCTTTTCATTCAATTTAGAAACGAGCCAGTTAGCATTCAAAATAGTCAGTGATCATTGAAGCGTCATTTCTAGCTTTTAAATTATCAGATTAGCATTCTCTTTCTGAAAGGTATCATTCAAGTTAATAAAGTGGGATGAAAATGCGGGTAATACAGGAGAAGTGAACAATATGAGTATGTTCCGAATCCTAACAAGGAAAGATAGTATACATATGCATTCTGCACAATTATTATTTTTAATCAATAGCGTATATTTTTTTTTATTTGCTCACATTTGAATCACCGTCATATATTTGTTACATGGTCATGTATTCCCTTCATTTCCTGACGATTTAAAATTATGATTTAGATTATGATTGAGAATTATGATGGATATGAGGAATCATATATGGCAAGTAATTTTTTCCTTTCAGTTCATTAAATGGATGATTGAATTCGATTATATATATATTTTTGAAGTTGACCATTACAATTGATAAAGGAAAATTGATCATCCAATGCACGGCAATGATTCATTGTAAAAGCGTAAACAAATACACATACACAAAAAAAGAAATCTGAAGATTAAGAAGCAATAAAAAGGGAAGATTCTGATATAGATCTTTAAAAAAGAATTCAATATAAAAAATCCCATGAACACTGTAAAGATACCTAAAATCAATTTAAAATGCAAATTATGTTAACTCGATTGCTATAAATAAAATTCAAATGATAAGATCCTGCCGTCGCGGCAACCGAAATCCGATTTGTGCTGAATGGAATGACCGCTTCGCGAAAAAAGCGTAATTTTTATGAATTAGAACGAAACTATCACTCAATCGAATGAAAACTCTGTACATTTGTAAAGAAGAAAAAAGAAATATGAAACAGTGATATCCGCAGATTCACGGATTTTGTCGAATTTGAAATGAAAGATAGTTAACATTCATGCTATACTCGTGATTTTGGACGGAAAATCCTATATTAACACTCGGTTCATGCCGTTTAAGAAAACAATCCTTTTCAGTATGCGGTCAAAATCATCATGTAGAGAAACCCAAGATAACTTATATTTATGTAATTAAAAAGCTGTACAGAATGTACACTTATTAATCCTCTATTTATTGATAATATACCCATATTGATCACTCCTCCTGCATTTGCTTGCATTATCACGCTGCTCTCTGAAATTGAATGATATCTTTCAAAAAAGGAATGCTAATCGCTAGAGAAGAGCTAGAAATGACGCTTCAATAATCACTGGCTATTTTGAATGCTAACTGGCGCTTTTTTTTTATTGAATAAAAATAACTCACATACATGTGACAAACATAGTTAATCGAATGAAAAAAAAAATGTAAAAATTGAATCACAGTTTACACGGCGGAGCCGATCTACCCTAATTCAAACGGCATATTAATTCGAATGAAAATTGCGTGAATTTGGCCAGAAAATTCTCATATTGCATTTTTAATATGGTATCATAAATGGCTGGTAATGCTTCCAGATAACCATTTTGACGTCAAGTAATGCTGGACTTGTACAACTAGACAAGTTTATTGAACGCTGGGCAGCAAATTGACGATGACCAAACTTACATGATTGAATATGTTGCAGTCATGAGTGGGTCCTTACTTACGATTCCACCATGTTTATGACTACCAATATAACTGCTAAAACTGCTTAGAGTGGAAAATTTAAAAAGATATCAGGCAATCAAGGGTCTGAACACATTTAATGAATCTAGTGACCTCAGGAAACAGAGCTCGTCATTTTCATTCCCAATCGATTGATAAACTCTTTATGAATGATTGTCGAGAATGCTGGCATGGCATCAACACCAATCCCCTGATAATGTTCGAAGTAAGATGATCGGGAACGACTTGATATTCAATTGTAATGTGAAAGGCGATTCACACATTTGCGTTTCTAACCTTCAGACCTTCGTTGGCCCAGCGCTTTTGACAACAATTAAAAACGCTTTCTAGGTTCACACAGACGCAGGTCAGCGCAAGCCGAATGTCAGTTCATCGTCTGATCATCGAATAATGTGCGCTCTGGTTGAATTTTTTAATTGCCAACACAAAAAAAACCCGCTGTGGTGACGCAGGCTGAAACGAAAAAAAGGTGAAGGTCGGCCTTAAATAAAAGTCTCATAAGAATCATTATTAACCCATTGGCTATTGAACGAAGAAAGTCTCATATACTTGGTGTAGGGATTGACATGTTCCAGTGGTCGATGGGTTAAATTCAAATTATGTTGAACATCTGCAGATTTTTCACGCAAATGACTTGGCATTAACATGGATCACATCTGTCCCATCTCGGTTGTTTGATTTTGATATCTACGTATAGAAAATAAAACAAATTTGTGCCCATGTCACTTTTCATCAATGTACAGATGTTGGTGCTTTGCTTTTGGTTGAAGTCGCGTCCTTAAAGCCCAAGTACAGTTTTGGTAAAAGCGAATATTATTATTGCTAAATTTTGTCTTCAAATCTATATAGAATGAAATATGATATCATAAACATGCTGTACAAAAGATTGTGCGAAAAATGAACAAGTTTTGGAAAAGTTATAACCTAAAATGTGCAAAATATTTCAGCGTCGTGTCCCCCGACGCTAATTCAATATTTTCTTTCTTGATAAAGGACAAGTTCTCATGCGCGAAATTGGATGAAAATTTCAGAATTTATTGTTTGTGTATTCCTTTTGTCATGCTTTAATCAAATCTTGGAAACAACTTTGGATATGCCCGATAAGAGGCAAAATATTGTTATAACCAAGAGAGGGCGCTAAATACGGTTTAACGGTCAAATTCAAATTTTCAAAAGAATTAGCTCGTAGAAAAATATGCTATGGTCTTAAAATGTGTATAAAAATTACATGTCATGGTAAATATCCCACAAATTCACATTTCTTAACCTTTACCAAAACTATACTTGGACTTTAAGGCCGAGTACAGTTTTGGAAAAAATGAAGAAATGTAAATTCTGCCACCAAAATCTGGCGATAAAAATATTTGCTTTTTACCAAAACTGTACTTGGGCTTTAAACGATGGTTTCCGCTTTAATATACAGGTCGTGGTTTCGAACCCTTTTGACAGTGTCATTTTTTTATAGAAAGAGAAACTATAATCGAGTTGCAAATGCCTAATATTCTATAGCAAGATATTGACCTACTTTGCCGCTAAAAGTTACATGAATATTTAATGAACATGGGATCGGGAAAATGACCTGGTTTAACAAAGACTCAATTGAATAGGGTTTAACACCTTCTGTTTTAAAGACTTTCTCTCTATATATATATTTCTCTGTCTCTCACTCTCCCTCTCTCTCTCTCTCTCTCCCTCTCTATCTCTCTCTCTCTTTCTCTCTCTACCTCTCACTCCTCATCTCTTGAATCAATCTAGAAAATGCAAGATTGATGAAAATGGGATGTAATTAAAGTCATCTCCCCCATTTTACAAATTGTGTTTATCTTTCAGCTGGTGAGTGTCACAGCTTTTACGCAGTGGGGGCGTTATATATGTTTGATTTCCCTTCAGCTATTCACCAGGCCCATTCGCCGATATGAATTATGAATGTGCCACACTCTTAAAACGTCGGACAAAAAATGACCCACCACTGAAGAACATGTCCGCACAATTTACTACTGGTGAAATTATGCTAACTTAAGGTAAAACTTTGCATTTGTTTTTGTAAATTGGGCATTTTCTCTATATTGGTTGTGTAAATTCGTCCCACTTATGGTCGAATTTTGCAATTCCACTTTAAGGCCAACTGACACATTTGGGTTTTTTTAGCCTGCGTCATTTTTGACAATTGAAAAACGCTCCCTGGACGCAGAGTATATGCCGATCAGACGGCCGACTGATTTTGTACGCCGAGCGTCAGTCCACGGTATTATCTGCGTTTTTGTGCGTCCAGGGAGCATTTTTAATTTTTAGAAGCTTTGGACCGATGTAAGCTAAATACGCAAAGGTGTGATTTGGCATTTCATGACAGAGCTTCACATTTTAACCATAAATTAGAGAAATTGTAACATTTTCTGTAACTTATTTGGCAAATGGTAACGGTTTTTTTTTTTTTACCTTCAAGGGCAGTCACACCAACAGACTGACCCGATCCTGCTGCTGGCAGACAGCTTCAACAAAATGTGAATTATCACTGTCTTACTCCGTTTGAAAGATGAAGTTTAAAGCTTATTAATCTCAATCGCAATTGTACTGATTCATTAATATAATTAAACATTTGACCTATAGTTCATAGTGGGATTTTGAGATGATTTAGTCTAGCAACAGGGTTAGAACAGCCTTTAAGTGTGAGTTGGCCTTTATTTAAGAGCTTTGCATTTTCACCGTAGACGGGACATATTCTAACCCACAGATAGGAAAATATGTGCAAAAAGTAGTCAAATTTTGCCATTCCACCGTAAGCTGGTAAGCTGGACATGTTTCAACGAGTGGTTGTGTGGGTTGCAACCTGCCCAGTTAGAGGCAAACTTTTATTTGCCCATGTTTTCTAAGTAGAGTGCAGAGTAATAACGTTAAATGGCATACTTTTAATCACGTTTCAGGTGTCACGAATGTATTCCTTCTCGTGCACTATTTATTAGAGTTCACTGAGAGTTGATAGTATTTTTAGGGTGTCGTCAAAATTCATGTTTAACAGTTATCGAAGATATCATTGATTTTACGATTCGTTCAATGGGTTTTTACATCAATACAACTGTGCATTGATAACATTTGGATTGAAATATATTTGGCAGGTGACTTTTTGGTGGCAGGGTCATTGTTTCAGTTTGGATGCTCATTAAATAATAGGTCAGTAAAAACATTCTTATTGCAATGATTAATTGAGATATTTTTTTTGTGTTTTACGTTTTCGTCTTTCTTGAAATTGATGGTTAATCAAGCCCTTCTACATACCGTATATCTCGTTATGCCTGATTCAATTATGTCCTCAAATGAGAACTGGTCTTGGTGCCTGTAACATGAAAGATAATGCTATTGATAGGAACTCTTTGGTATATAATTTCCGTTAGACTTACGATTGATATCAATCGCACGATCGTTAGAAAAGCCTTGTGTTATGGAGCCCTCAGAACATGATTCTGAGCAGGGATCCTTCCCTGTTCTGAGGGACTCAAACGCTTTTAGCACTTTGTGTGTGTTAGAAGGATCTCTGGTGAAATTTAACCTAGCACTGGGCGACATGTAGCTGTCTATTCAACTATTTGCTATTTGATTTCTTTCTTTTTTTTGTGGCAGGCTCAAATTAGTTTGTCTCATTTGTGGTGGATGAATGATCGTTGCTCCTTTGTATTTTGTATGTTTAGATAGAAATCACGAAAGTATAGAAATGTAATTCTAGCAACCGACCATACACTCAACTTAACAATTGCAGATGGCGCTATGCAGTTTTAACTAAAATTATGACGTCATATCAGTTGAATTGCCTTCTTCCGGTTACATAAATTTGCATGTGTTTTCATTTTCGCAAATGTTCTAATTAGATCGAAAAATCATTTTTTGTTTTGCACTTTATGTTAAATATTGCCTGATATTAACTTTCATTACACCAAGGTATCTTTCTTGTATACAATACCAAGTACCTTTGATAGTGCTAAACGAAGACAAATGGACAATTATCCAAAATGATAGCCAATAGCTTCCCAAACCGGAAGTCCCCTAGTCAACTGTAACGGATCAATATCGACGATATCGTGAGATATCGTTTAATATCGGGTATTGTCGGTTGCGAGAATTAGAATTCGTTTTATGATTTTTCAAAATAGTCGATGGAAAACATTGCAACACAATAGAAACAACTATATACATTATGTACAATTACAACACGATGCAGCTTCAATCTATAAAAGGGGATACAAAAGAAGAAAACTGTTCACTTTTGTGCTAGATATTCATTCTCGCCACCGATATGATGTAAACCAGACTTTTTCCTAATGGCACTTGACAGGGCTGAATCGGGAAAGTAAATAGAAACACCCGTAACGTGCGCGCAAACGCCGTGAATAAGTGGTGACACGAAATTGCATTTCCTCTTTTTTATTTAACGATTTTTGGGTTGAGAGCGAGTCATAAACTTAAGATGGAGGAAAATAATCCCAACAAGATTTCAATAGAATCGAGTTGTATCAGCTTTTGTCGAAATATATTGAATTTTGAAGGCCTCTCATGAATGGTCGCTGTATTCCAAATGTAGTCTAATTGAATCGTGTAACAAAATCGTTTGAAAATGAAAAGTTAAAGTATTGTCTGCTATAGGCAATTATAACCATTGTATTGAGGCAATAAAACATTTATTGCGAATTGGAGCGCGAGAAAGAGGTAAACAGACGAGAATATGAGAGTAAAAATGGTAAATTGGTATTACAGAACAAAATTGTAATTCATTATCTGATTGTCTTATTTTCGTCCATTATTTCCTTTTTATCTCTTCTGTTTTCTGTTTACTCGTTTTCCTGATTCGTCGTTATGGATATAATCATTAGATTTATCATGTACCTTATGCTGACTTTAGACATTTGAATTTGTGCATAAAAAAATTATATAAATCGAGTCTTACTCTAAAAGGAAATACATGAATTGCATGGAACGTGATTAAGTTAAACCTTGAACAAGTGGGAAGAGGCGGGGGGGGGGGGGGGGTATACTACGATGAACAGCACTCGATTGTGTTATAAGCATAGTCTAATGCCTCAACCGTATATGGCCCCATCAGTACCCACTCAACTCTTCTGCTAGAATGCCCTGCAATAACATATAATTATTACTATATTATACATCTCATTTTATTGGATTCAAACGTCCAAGTATACAATATATGCCTAATTTCCACTCCATATGGTGCATTCCAGCAGGGCGCGTTAATGCTAAATCAACCACTTTAAGATCACCTCCAAGTAAAATATTAATTGATCAGCATTCGATACACGTATGATGATACCCATATTTTTCACCCAAATTGCAAGCGACTCAGACTCGGATTAAAGAGAAGAGCTGGCATTTCCACTCATTAGGAAACATTCAAGCAGGGCGCTTCAAGGCGCTTAACCACATCATGGTCACTTACAACTAAAATATCAATAGATCATCATTCGATACACGTATGATAATACCCATGTTTTGTTCTTTCCAAATTGCAAGAGATTCAGACTCGGATATCAGAAATGAGCAGGCATGCGTGAACACGATTTAATAGACAAATTATATGAACGTCAGATCCACAACTATTTGCCGATTTATGTTACAGCATAATGTGGTTTGTAATAAAATCACGCCGCTATATTTGGACACAATCAGGAGGACGTTAAGTGCTTTATCCAACCGACACCCCATCAGTATTGTAACAGAGCGTGCGGCAATCACGCGGATAGTTTGCCAACCACTTGTAGAGTCGGAAGCAATGATGAGATATTAAGGGGAACCAACCCCTCGAACAATCACGATTTAATGGAATGAAGAAAAATCAGATGAACAAACGGTGAAAATTTGAGCAAAATCAAACAGGCCGGTTAAGAGTTAAGGATCTTCAAAATCAAAGAAATATGATGATCTTTGCCGTTGATAGGAATCCGTGCGATCGGCAACATTTACGGAATATGGGACACCATGTCGGACAACTCCTCATTCACTCTGTATACAAAATTTCAATTTTTCTCTTTTTCCAGAAAAGTCAACAAAATGTTGGTTTCACTTGAGTATAGCATGCCTTTATCGACTCTGTATTTTAATTTTGAACAGAATCATGATAAACCTTTATTCGAAAATTTATCATCCAAAAAAAAGATTGTGCGCAAAGAGAGTGGCAAGTTATCAGCAACAATGTCACAAATTCTGCCAAAGTTGCCGAACGCATTGATTCCCTATCAGCATCAGGGATCATTGATAATGTGCAAATTAATCACTTTTGAACAGATTGCCCACTTTTGCTCAAACCTTTACAGTTTATCCATTTGATTTGTCTCAATGCATGATATTTCGAGGGAAGGTTCCCCTTTAAGGGGATGAAGGAGTGTGGCTGCCTAATATACGTTCACGTACTCTTGCAATTTGAACCGTGGCCATAAAAATTAAAAAGGAAACGTGTACACCAGTATTGTATTTAATAAGCAATCCACCATTAAAGATACCATATATTCAAGCGATTTTACGATTTGCATTTGTGAGCACTCCATAGAGTGCAAACCAGCACTTTTGTAATTTGATTTTTCACCAAAATGGTGCAATATTTCACCCCAAAAAGGTGCTCCAATTGTTGCACCCATTTAGACGTGTGATATTAACACGTTATGATCGATTTCCTTAATTTTGAACGTCAATTCAATGCTCCACCGTAGTGATATTCAAATCGGAACCGGCTTGTGATCGTTTTATGGGCACACTCCAATAAACGACATTCGGGTCTAGTCACATAGCGGGTGCGTGTATGTGTGGGTTTGCAAGGGTTATACTTCGTAACGGGCGATGGAATAGACTGGATAAGTGGGTGGATACATATGGACCTATGGGAAATGTGTGATGTGTGGGTGTAATGGCATGGATTCTAATGGATAGAAAATCATAATCAAATCAATTATCAACTTTTCTGCTCTTAATTTGTATTATACATGTATTCTAATTGATGTGTCATTTGACCTCGTATATCCTGATATTGGCCCGGCCCCAATGTAAACCGGACTCTGTATCTGTTTGAAAGTTTTTTCGTGTTGAAATAAAATCTATCTTTTTATCTAATCATAAATTTTGGACCAATCAGTGTTCACAATAAAACTGACACTTGTCTAGCAACCGAGAGGTTAAGGGTTCGAATTCTGTCCGGGTGCTATGTATTTTTCACAGCTATGGACAACTTAAAACACACAATATTGTTCGTAAACACCGGTTTGTGAAAAGATTTATTATTTGATTATGATAAAACGTCGAACTGATTTGTAACTCTTCTGTTTAATGATAGTACATGTTTGATATGTGGGTGGTTTTGGGTTAATTCGAAAGGTATACGATGGAGTATGATTTAAATTATGTGGGTGTGGGTGTGGGTTGATCTAAAAAGACTATAGAATAAATTTGCTTGAATGAGGATCATGACAGAGAAACGATGAAATATGATGGACAATTTCTTTGTGTTTACGTTTATTATTTTTATCATTATCATTATTACTATTACCATTGTCATTATTTTTATCATTATCACTAGTATTATTACTGTGTATACCCGTGTAGTATACCCGTGTAGTATACCCGTGTAGTATACCCGTGTAGTATACCCGTGTGTGAATGTGTGTTTAGATGTGTATAGGGAAATAGTGTCTTTCAAAGTGTGCTGATGGCAGGTTTTCGAAATGTGTGGACTTCGGCTTGTAGAGGGTTTAGTCATTAGTTTAGTTTATTAACTCAACCACCCTCATGGGGTATGTGAGTAACAGAATACAACTGACATACAACATGAAAATGACAATAGCAATGAATACACATAAATAAATAGGAAATATAAACATATGTATATTAGAAAATAAAGTTGAGACAGCATGGAA
>BQKZ01000859.1:112310-122919 GCA_036244855.1 Temnopleurus reevesii
AAAAAAGAAGAACAATAAGAGCAAACGAATACAGAAGAAAAAGAAGAAGTCTAGAAGCAAAAGAAGATGATGGAGAAGAAAAAAAACAAGATGAATAAAAACATGAGAACAAAAAATTGTCAAAATTTAAGAACAGAGAAAGAAATAAAACAATAATTCTTTTCCGACACCCGTAACTATTGTTTTATTTTCGATAAAAAGTACAATTCATGAACAGTCAAAATATTTTTCAACGCCTTAAGTATGACTCTTCCACACAAACGATTTTACATGCATCCATCACCCCTTGGAAACAAGGTAACAATAATTAAGGACCCGAGTTGAAGATGACCACATTTGACACGTCGACTAGGAGAGCCCCACGATCTCAAAGATTATCGCCCCCCGATTCAATTTCATTTCTTGCATTTCTTCACCGACACCGGAACAGAAGAAAAAGGTCAGAAAATGTTACAGCGTCAGAACACCTCAAAATTGAAATGATTTGTCGGGTCTATGCCCCTCCCGTGATATAGGCCAGAAGGCCCAGGCAGTGTCCAGGATGAATTGAACTTATGCTATGGTATCACTGTGTAGAAACCGAAAGAGAGGTGCTAGGCTGACTCTGATATATCGTCAATTGGTTAGGACAGTGACAGCGTTTGTTCTGTTTATTTCTGAGCAAAAGGAAGTGTGTTTCAAAATGCGCACTCAATACGTTTGCTGCAGCACCAGTAAATAGATATACAAAGAGGATACGGTAGGCTGACTCTGACATATCGCCGTTGGCGAAGAAGTAGTGACAGAGTCTTGTGTAATTCTGTGTGCAGCGAGTGTATTCCAAAATGCGCGCGCTGTACGTTTGATGCAGCACCATTGAATGATTGAATAGAAATACAAAGGGGACGCGCTATGCTGACTCTGATATGTCCAATTAATAGCAAAAAAAATAATGACAGCGTCTACCATTTGTATTTATGTCCATTCTGATCAATCCATTGTATCAATTTGATTTTAATGATGTCTCAACCGACACCGGAACAGAAGAAAAAGGTCAGAAAATGTTACAGCGTCAGAACACGTCAAAATCGCAATGATTTGTCGGGTCTATGCCCCTCCCGTGATATAGGCCAGAAGGCCCAGGCAGTGTCCAGGATGAATTGAACTTATGTTATGGTATCACTGTGTGTAGCTACAAAGAGGATACACTAGGCTGACTCTACTAAATCGTCAAAGGCGAAAGGATAGTGACAACGTCTTTCCGGTGTATTTCTGTGCACACGGAGTGTATTTTAGGTGCTCTTTGTTTATAGATGATATAACATCAAAGAGTAGAAATACAAAGGGGAAGCGCTAGGCTGACTCTGATATATCGGAATTGGCGAAGGAATGGTGATAGCGAGTGTATTCCAAAATGCGCGCTATTTTTTGTTGCAGCACCACTAAGTAGAGATACAAAGGGAATGCGATGGGCTGACTCTGATATATGACCACTTAATTACAACATAATGGTGACAGCGTCTTCCCTTTATGTTCCTGTGCATTCTGACCAATCCATCGTATTAATTTGATTTCTTTTATATTTCAACCGACACCGGAACACAAAAAAAAAATATCGCCAGAACGTCTTTCCTGCTTTTTTGTGTGCGTATGCATTGTATACTAAGTGCGTACTCTATGCGCTCGCTATAGCACCACTAGCTAAAAATACAAAGGGGATGCAGTAGACTAATTGTCATGTAGCGTCATTGGCAAAGAAATAGTGACAACGTCTCCCCTGTACATTTATGTAAACAAGGAGTGTATTGAGAGGTATGTGTTTAATTCCCCTGGATGACGTAATGATAAACAGAATGTATTCAATATTGTCGCCAACGGCCCACAAAGGGGTACATACGCCATTATAATAATAATGATAATAATAATAATAACCCGGATTTATATAGCGCCTTTTCGATCAGGTTTGACTGGTCAAAGCGCTTCCGCTATTATTACTCGGTCACTGGATGGCAATTCAAGCCTTAGCATCCAGGCAGCCAACGCGGCGCTCACATCATATCAGATACTGTGCTACTGTCTCCTACCGGTCCCCAAGCACACCTGGGTAGAGTGCAGCTTTGTGGATAAATTTCTTGCTGAAGGAAATTAACGCCATACTGATAACGCTATACTGATGTGTGAAGTTACCCGGAGGCTATGAAAAGAAATTCACAGGCTGTAACGGGTGGGACACGAACTCAAGACCTCTGGATGACTAGACTAGTGTCATCAGGAGCGCCCTAGCGATAAGGTTCTGTGAATCCAATGTGTATTCTAAATGCTCATTCAGTCTTGAACTTCTCTTTTGTTATTCATTGTTTTCTTTTACCGTTGATTTTATTCTCTCTTAATTATTTATTGTGATCATGTGAGTTGTATGTAAATTATGTGATTAATAACCTTTTATTTCAATGAAAACTATCAATATATATTTAAGAAATGTCATAAAATGTATACATGTTTTGTGTGTAATTATCCATTATTTGTATTTTTATTTCAACCATTATATAGCAGTATGCTCTTTTCAATTATAAGTTGTCAATTTTTTTTCAAAATTTTCAATAAATTATCTATTCCCTGAATATTGTATTTACATACACTTTCAACAGCGACAAATACTCTAACGGAAATGCAATTTTCCAAAACGCGAACGGCAATCAGAACACAACGCAATTGGCATCATCACCAAATTCAATTTCGCACCATAAGAAGTATTTTATTGAAAATTTGTAACAAATCATCCCGCCTTATTTGTGCCCGGCGCCAAATTTAATATTCATCACGATGGTTTATATGAGTAGATAATGTGGGTGGTATTGTCTGCAATCGTGTCGTAGACATGAGTGTACTCGAACGCGATAGGGGCGTGCACTTGAACGCGATACCGTCGTACTTAAACGTGATATGAATTCCTTATGATCAAAATGAATAGACATGGTTTGGCCTATAAATCTGGCGACCGATTCAGGGAATATTAAAATAATTTCGCACAAATCAGAGTCTCGTAGGCGGTGCTAATATGTTTAATGGTTTTGACTACTCTTGTACAAATTCATTAAAACAAACTTTCGAGAATTAAACTGTAATCAACGGATATTAGTTTTTACTTTCATTATGACTTTTATTTGTCTGCATGAGAATGCCCATGGTACGCAAGATTTCTTGAATCGAGATTAGATTGGACCAGAATATAGTTTTTGAGCAGATTTACGAAGCGATAAGCAACGCATTATAAAAGTGGCAATGATTCGACAGTAAAACACAGACAGACTGGGATGGCCCCCGTAACACAAACATTTTCAATAAATCATGAAGGCCGATATACACATTTGAGTCTGCCGGGCGTTGTTTCTTTTATTTCTTTTAATTGAAAACGCTCCACGGACGCACAGGTCATAAGGGAGGCTGACGTTTGGCATTTGTCTTGCGAGCACAGGCCGAACGTCAGTCCACCGTCTGATTGGCGTATACTGTGCATTGTGGAAGCGCTTGTTTTTATTAAAGAAACGCTGAACCGACACATAACAAAATAAAAAAGTGTGTGAGTCGGGCTTTAATCTATGTGAAATCATGTATATAAGATTTACAATTGGTCACAAGGGTGGTGGGATTGGGAAGAATGGATAAAGAACTACGAGAAAAGGGAAAACCGGTGACAAGTTGGTAAAGGTAATGAAGAGTAGATAGGAAAAGAATATATATAATGAGAGAGAGAGAGAGAGAAAGAGAGAGAGAGAGAGAGAGAGAGAGAGAGAGAGAGAAGACAAGATAGGGGGAGAGAGAGAGGATAGAGGGAGAGATAGAGAGGGGGGGGGGAGAGGGAGAGAGAGAAAGAGAGAGACAGAGAGACAGAGCAAAAGCGATAGAGAAAGAAAAGTATTATGGAGAAAAAGAGAGATAGCTTTAATATACCCTGTGAAATATAAGCTCTGTCTAAGGAATACACAATTCTCCCGCGGCAAGAAATATGAAGAACAATGTAGAAATTACAACCATTTTTTGTCAATAATAGTTTCATATCTACCGGAGATCTACATTTGTCGCTAAAGTCCTATATATCAACATTGCAGAAACACTGGTGTTGACTTCAATTTGGATTATGAGGTATACATATATTGTAATGGTTTTAGCAGCCGGAGTATAATCAACACCAGCCTTTGACGCTTTTTTAGGGCTGGAAATAGAGATACGCACGACTGGAGACGTTATTTCTCAATTCTAAATCAGTGAAGTTATTGAGAATTAGATGAGGTCACCAGTCGTGGACACCTCTGCGAACAGAGGCGTCGTGGTGTAGTGGTTCTGACCCTCGCCTTTCAACGCGAGGGTCGTAGGTTCGAATCCTACCCACGGCGTCAATTTTCCTCAGCAATAAATTTATCCACAATGTGCTGTACTCAACCCAGGTGAGGTGAATGGGTACCGATAGGACGAAATCCCTTAAATGCAATGAGCGTCGAATGGTAGCCGTGATATAGCCGGGTAATAATGCACAGAGCGCTTAGAAACACTGTGCATTAAGCGCTATATAAATGTTGTGTATTATTATTATTATAACAGATTTATGAAAAGCATTCCGGGATTGTGTTTCATAAAACTTTTTCTTAGAGACATGCAAGATTCTAAGAACCACTGAGAACCGTTCCTCGATTCTGGTGAGATTTAGCGATAAAAGTTTTAAATGATCTCAGGAAACATGGGAAAGGGTTCCCATTCTTTCGTAAAGAGTCTTGTGTAGATTTATAAAAGAGAACCCCGGTTAATCTAACGCCATTTCTTGGCAGTGTGTCTTTAATTTCACCTCTTTAAAAATAGAAAAATAAGCACCCCAAAAGCATTAGGGTGCATATTCTATTTATTTTGTTATAATAATGATTGTGTTGTATTTTATTTCTATTTGCCATATGCTATTAGATTAACTGATGTAATTGTATTTTTTCTCCTTTCCAAACTCTTCTCTTTGTATACCCTTTCCCATCACCTATCTTTAATTCTTATTTACCACTCCTCTCTCTTTCAACTTCGTTCTCCACCCCCTTCCCCTCTCTCTTTCTTCCTCTCTCCGCCTCTACTTATTTTTCTCTCTCATTTTCCTTGTTTCATTCCGTTTATCCCCCGTACGTACAGCTCACGGGTCCGCACGATGGAGGTACGGACGAGTGTGACGGCCGTAACAGTTCTACTAGCCTTGTGTAGTGTTGCTGTCACTGGGGATGAATATGTTCCTGCGAAAATCTAAATAGGTAAGAAATCAATTCTACACTATCACATGAAATAACACGATATAAATGATTTCCGTACGATGAAGTCGAACACCAATTCAATGGTCCTCTGTAAAGGCCCCAGCACACCAAACACGGCACGGCATAACGGCACGGCATTTACGCAGTATCTTGGTTGTTATTGGCCAACGCGCTTCTCCGTGCAAAACATTTTTGACAATTGGCCAATCACAGAGGAGACATCGCGTAAAAAACGTTCCGTGATGCCGTGCCGTGTTTGGTGTGCTGGGGCCTAAATGTTATTCAAATTGGAGCCGGCTTGTGATTGTTGTGTCCGCACAGCTATCTATGTCACACTTTATTTTACGGAAACACTTTATATCGTGTTAAATGAAAACAAATATATATATATATTAGTTTTCTTTCAATAGGGTATCGCCCATGACCATGGACTCATTTTGATAAAGATTCGTGCTAAATCGTGTTGAATTGGGACTTCTATGTGGCTTGGGTGTACATAAACCGCAGCCAAATATAAGGTCAAATGCAACACGATTCCTTGCCCTGTCGAGTACTATATGATCTCAGTTATGGATTCGTCGTTGTTTAGGAGCGTTCAAAAAATCCCGATGCACTCAATTTCAGAAAGAGTCGTGTTAAATCGTGTTGAATCGTAGGTTATATGTGACTTGGGTGTTGATACATTTCAACAGTATACAAGCCCCGGCTCAACACTGTTCACTCACCAGTTCAGTCATGTGTGATCGAGTTATGTATTTCTCTTTTTTCTGGGGCAGTTAATTAGGTTAATCAAGACGCAACTGGACGCATTTTGTATCTTGGAACAAACACGACCGATGAACTCATAAAATTCAGGTTCAGAGTTAGGTCGAAAAGGGAAGGCTTTATTGCGTTTCTCGAAGATGTTTCCCATTACCCTTAACCCACATAGAACATGAAGAAAAAACTCTTGTCTTGGAAACACGTTTGCTTTCTCCGATGAAAAACAAGACAAGTCATTGCAAGTCAGTGGGAAAACAGTGTCGCCAAATTATCTAAAACACGACAAACCCTCTCAAACAGTGTCATGTATCCGAGCATATCTTCGGGCACGAGGATCAAATATACATCTCTTTCGTTCAAATAGTGGCTTTGTGTGCTAAATCTACTTTGGAAACATATTCAATTAATCTCATTTCAATCCACGGTCAGGGCGGCGACTGCGTCATTCGCCTTTGTCCAATTTGGAGCCAGAGTATCAAACGTTGGCGTAATTAAAGGCAGATCTTTAGGGGGTAATTGGAGGCAACTGGGGGATATTGATATGTAATCCATTTGATGGGAGTGTAACAGACACTCGTTTGTGCACGCCATGTCATAAAATAAATCGACAACAAAAACGCGGCGTCGTTTAAATGATCTCTGCTAGAATTATACATCGTTTTAAGGCCAACTGACACCATTGCGTTTGTTTAGGCTTCGTCGGCCGAGCGTTTTTTGAAAATTAAAAACGTTACCTGGACGCACGAAGATGCAGGTCATACGATAGACTGACATTCAGTTTGCGTTCAAGGACATACACCGATCGTCGGTCAACCGTATGATCTGCGTATTTAGGCGCCCAAGGAGCGTTTTAATACAAAAACACAAAAACGTTGGACTGACGCAGGGGGTAAAAAAGCAACTTGGAATGTGATTAGGCCTTTACACGAGCATTTAAAAATAAATGCTTTTAGTACGAGAACAATTATTGGATTTCGGCAATGTTTGTAATGTTATTAATCCCCTCATACGTCATTTATTTAGTTCACAACACATGCTTAAACATAACGAAGTTAAAGTTAAAATCAGTAATCATTCAACATTTTTTCACATGTGTTTTTCGTGAATTTCTCCCCTCAAATAGGAAAACATGTTTTTTTTTAAATAAAAATGCACATCGTTTAATGATTGCATACAATTATTTATTTACATAGGGAAAATTTCATTTACGAACAATTGCATATTATCGACTTTCATATACCTAATGTTCCATTCATATCAGAAAATGTTTGCAGTTATATATATGTTGTTTACTGGCTGGAGCCATTCGATATGTGTTTCTAAGTGGCATCGCTCTCGTTAGGACGGAAACTTTTAAGAGCAATTTACGCTAGAATGTCAACGAGATGGAGTGATGCTGCGATGCCTGAGGATATGGGACTTGACTTACTGACTATATGCACCCCCCCTCCTTTGACCGTCCCCTAGGGTGGTGCAATACACGCTATGCCTAAATGAAGGGAAAGTTATTGTGTACAAATGCCTGGGGGCGCACAAACCCTAATATTTGAACTGTTCTGCAAAGATTTACACACGCTGGCCGAGCAATACCGAATCCTTAAGTGTTCATTAATTGTGCTTTTCGCTCTTTTTCTTGTTCAGTGGGGGAAAAGCGGCTGTAAAAATTTGTCATCAGTGATAATTGAGCGTCGAAACACGATGCCATTTGATAGGGGTTTCTAAAAAAATATAAAAAAAACATCTGCTTTTAGACAGGGTTGTTTGATATCGCACTTAGCAAAACCATACCAAAAAGCGAATCACTTGTTACATTATTTATACATATTTTACTAGAATCTACACATTTAAGACTAAACTATCAAACGGTCTGACCTTTCGTTTTATTTGTTTTCGATGAATTTGTTGCTTGCCATTGCCATCATGATTAATAATTCGGAGTGAACATATGTTTTAGTAGAATCACGTTGAGATATAAGAGTACAAGCAAAGTAATAGTGTTTATTGTTGGAAACTGAATTAAAAATAACGATGTTATAGTTACTTTGAGCTTTATCGACGCCAACCCAAATATTGAACGCTCATCAAAGTTAAATATATCTGTTACCATTACTGTCATCATTACTGTCATCAATAAATTAAATGAAAACTGAAACAATAATATTGCCCATTGGATGTTAATCTAATTATAATTAAGTAGTTCTTAGGCAGATTGCACAATCACAATTCACAAATATTAAGTAAGTATTGTAAATTATTGTATCGTTTCAGCTGATCGGAAAATAGATTCTGTACTATACTTTTCTCATCACTGTGATCAGAAGGGACAAACTATTTCTATCAATATAACTTCTCCTTTCAAACAGTCACAATATAGACGGACACAATTGAAATATTTTCCCTTGTATTATGTGCAGAAAAATTGAACATGTGTTGCACCTGCTCATGGAATAAACAGAACATTTCTTTCACAATTATTCAGCTATTATGGATGCCTAAATACAGAAGTTTAATTGTTGTAATGCACTTGTTCCTCCTGTTTACAGAACATATGTTGTTTCCAGTATCTCTGATTTTTAATATTGCATCTCATTTCACGCAGATTCAAATCCCGGCCCAACGTACGACGTAGAGGGTACTACGAGGCAAGATGACGTGGACAATGATGTTGATGAATTATTGATGACTGTAATAGCGCGGCTTATGAAGAACATTAATCCAGCCAAACTGGACAAAAGTTCGAGCAATCGACTCCTCCAAGCCATCTCTGGACTAAGCCCTCCACAGCAAACCCACCTCAACAAAGCTTTACTTCACGCAGACCTCGATATCACGACATCCAATTCGCTGGCACCTGAGGAAGATAAACGCAGCCGATGCAGAGGAAAATGTCGAAACGTCGGCGGCCTCAACCCAAACGCCAACTTACGCCCTCTCCCGTTCGGAAAGCGATCACGTTACAGTGGTTCGCACGCATCGTCATCATCGTCGTCATCACTGAGCGATTTCTCGAACAAGAGAGGGCGCAATGTAAAAGGCAGGCTACGAGAAAGAGTACCCTATTTCCTTCCATTCGGAAGGCGGTAGGGCAAAACAAAAACACTTTAAATCTTAGTGCTGTTTGAATTGCACAACAAATTAAAAAAAAAGGGAAGGCAAAGCTTTTAATTACTCAAAAGGTTAAAGTTCAAACAAGAAATGGCCTTAGAGTACTTAGCTAAACTGTTTATTTATTCATTAAGGTCTGACACTTCACGCAATATTTGTGAATTGTGATTGTGCAATCTGCCTAAGAACTAATTAACTATATAACTTGTAAAATTCAACCTAATTCACGTTTACATGTTTTATCTACTTTGTCAAACAACACAAAACGTATTTTGTTATAACAATGGCTCACTGGAAGTGCTAATTATATTGCAATTAGGGAATGTGGCTAGAAAGTTTCGATCAATTACAAATGAACTGCAAATCAAACAAAGAAGGAAAACCTTTTGCGCAGATTATTCACTACTAACAGTATGAGCATGAAATAGTAAATTCAAATGGCGTAAACCCTGTATCTGCAACTTGCGATAAATTGCAACTTTCTAGCCACATCCCTTAAAATGATCTGAGAGCTGTAATAGTACTGAGGGTGTTAAAAGTAACGTTCAACGTACCATTAAGTTCTAGCACTTTGAGAATAACATGTGAACATGCTAATCGACAACCATTGTGTATTAATTTTCTTTGTTATGTTAAACAATATTCCTAATACAATGAACAGCAGAACTATGAAGACGCACAGTGATAACGTGACAAGATGTCCAACAGAAAATAAAATTTTGATAATTGAGGAATCAATTGATAATTGATGAGTGTAATGACACTGGGAAGATTTAGGCCTACTTTAAACATAATAAAGACATGTATTTCGATATAAATTAAACATGCCATTAACATACTTCAATCAATTATTTGACAAACTGTTTCATGGTGATATTTCCACTGCCGCTTATACAAAGGTCGTTGTAGTCTATAATGTGAAGCGTCACCTTTTCAAACATAATATTTAACTCTTAAAACCAAATGAACGTAATTATATGATATACTCATCTAAAAGAAGAGTTAAAATAAGATTTCCTTATAAAAATTGTATATTTGCATTACTATTTTGAAATATTGCGGTACACGGGTAAGACGTTTTTGAGGAGATACTTTTTCGCGTTAGACTTACCTACGTCCCGGATCCGTCCTATTTAACAAAAAAGGTATAAGTCTTCATTTACTATCAATATAAGAGTTTCGTTGTTTACCCTCCTTTCCTGTTCATTAATCTACGTAACAGCCAACCAAAACTAATCTGTTCTACGCACAACTATTTTTTTTTTTGTAAATTTATGTTTGATTCATCAACCTTCATTCGAATTCTTTTCCCGTAGATTTCTTTAATTTTGTTTTTCTATACTGTATTGCTCCCTTCCCTTCCGTCTGTCCGTTTCATATAGTTTGCCATCCTAACATTCAATCTCTAAGTCCATGCGCAAGACTGTGTGGGGACACTTTGGGTCGCTAGCCACCCCCCCCCCCCCCCCCCCCCCCCCCCC